>CP130735.1:7750688-7925389 GCA_030553155.1 Nippostrongylus brasiliensis
ACGAAATGGCATTTTACTTTTTTGGAGCGTTTATCTTATTATTTCTCAATACGACATATGGTTTAACACAACTTAAATGATTACCTGATCAGTGTAGGAGTGGTAATAAAAGTAGAACTTCGTTGCCCCTTGCGCCAGCCACGATTCGAAGAACTGAAAAAGGAACAGTTGACGCGCTCCGGTTTTAAAAGGATTTCCATAGGTTTTCAAGAACTTTGTTTGAATTTTGCACTATTATGCAAGTAATAGGAACAACTATTGGGTAATGAAATGTGGCAGGCAGTTAGTCGTGGGTGCATCTGGTTCCCTTTTTACCCAAAAACGTTGGACGTCCAACCTGAATCACCAGTGGCCAGTCGGCAAGGTAGAAAACCGGCTGCACACATACTCCGACTGAATGGTCGTATACGTGATTTTGACTTAGCGAGACGTCTCTAAATTATATCGATCAACCTTTGCACTTGTAAAAGGTAATTATTCATCAATTTTTTGCAGGATACGCTCACTTGACGTCGACTAGATAGTACTCTTCGCTTCCTTCAACGGCCAATGCTAACTGCATAATCGAATGTCTCACGGTGGAGATGTCGACCGATCCGAATCGAGTCGCTATCGTACAGTGCAGATAATCCTCACACGACGTCTCGTTGAAGCACGTCGACTTCACAGCCGTCCATTTGCCGTCGAGGAACGCTTTGATACCCCTTCTGAAAGATTTCTGCTGAGCCTGAACGTAGCAATGCGCAGTTTTGCTCAGCAGTTGGAATTGGGCCCTCCGAAGATTATCCTATCACCCGCTGTCCTAGTCTTACATTAGGGCTCGTTTAGACGCCGCGCAGCGAAAATGCAAAATTGAAGTGCAATCAATAATTAACGTCCTTGATCGAATTTGCACGTTTGCGTTAGTGGCGCAGTCCGGTGGCGCCTCATATTGGTTAACTTACTGGTCGTTCGGGTTTTTTAGAAGGCTGCTATTCCTTATTAAAGGACATTTTGAAGAAATTCACTTTTTTTCCGTTTAATTTCTTTCTTATGTGATTATATGCCTATTTTTTTTTCTTACACGCGGCGCCACCGGACTGCGCCACTAATGCAAAGAAACAAATTCAATCAATGACGGTAATTATTGATTGCGCTTCGATTTTGCATTTTCGCCGCGCGTCGTCTAAACGAGCCCGTAGGGTAGTTCTCAATTTCCTTACTGTTTTGCCTTCTCGTGCTGTAATCCTGAGTATCTAGATATTTTTCTTGTTGAACTGATCGCGTTATCATCCGCTCCTCAAATAAGAAGTCGCATTTTATTTTGATGCAGGAACAAAAACTATTCTTTGTGTCGTGAAATCCACGACTTTCATTTCTTATTTCAGATAATTCTCCATTATGAAATGCTAATGATGCTAATTAATGCTAATGCTAATGCTGTTAATGCTACAAGAATTCAGAACTTGTACAACGCTCAATGGCTGCAGATCAGATGGGTTCATGTCGGTATCTTATGGTATGGTACTTATCAACACTCATGGGCTCGATCGATGTGGTACGATGGTTTTCTGGAGGCGCCCAGCTGTAGACTTCTTCACTGCGCAAAGAAGTCAACCAAACGGACAGTCATCGGCCGGCTGCGTATCAAAGAAGTTGAGGCCAGCTGTATTCTTTGTCTCGCACCACATTTAAGCACGGTGGTCCCACCCACATCATTTTATCGACCGTGTCTCATATGATTACTCCCATCCTTTCGTACTTCCCCATTCTAACCTTCATCTAATCAGTTTGTATCAATTATCTCTCACTTCCTTGTCCTAATTTCATGCTAATCCACACTCTATACTTTGTGTAGGATGTCTTGTAATCTTCTCGTATTCGTGCCTTATTCTTAAGTATTATAATCATCACTTATTTGCCTCACTTATCACTATCATTTATCTAGCTTTACTCCTCAATTACCTTGCCTTACTTATGGTGCTCCTACTGTTAGACTTTATAATCTCTTGGCTGATCTTGGTCTCCATATAGTCGTGCAATCCACTATTCATACAGTGTCATACAGTATCCTCATACATTTCTAGAATAATTGTGTAATCGTATGCTATGTAATCGCATGTTATTTGGTTTAATTACCCAAGTTTGAGGTAAAAACTTGTCGAAAGCGTGTTCGTGTGTACCGTCCATCAAAACCGTGTGGCCACTCGGATCAGAGAGAACCGAGTGATTGGCGAGCAACGACGGACAACGCCTCAAGTTCAATTTCTCACACACCGGACAACACATCAACACCCCACACAACCCTTTCGACTCACTTTGTTATTTAGTTGGGTCTTGCTATAGGACATAATTAATGAGGACCGTCTAATGAGGTTGACCTTCTGTGGTCGACATTCTAGCGATAGTCACATGAAAACCAAAAATTTCCTATTTCCACATTTTCCTTTTATTGAAGGGATCTTCCGTTTCCAGTCATGTCTATTTAGTTAATAGAGATAATGTTAGAGAGAACTACTGCAGTAAAACGGGAAAAGTTTGTTTGTTTTGTTTATATCGCGATCTGTGGGGTGTTTGTCGACGGTACTCCATACTATAGCGTAGGTTTAAAATAGTTGGAGATTTGCTGCAATATTGGAGATTTGCTGGAGATCATTGTGACGACGGCTTGGTAATAACTAAAATTTGTAATGAAGATTAGTAGTAACGTAGGTCCTGCCCTCAAAAAAATTGCTTTGTCAACGAGCTGTATCTATGTACAGGGTGGCGAATAAATACGTGCGCGTGAAATTCGTTTCGATTTTGCCAATTGTATGAACAGTTGGGCGTACTTTTTCTTCTCGAAATAGTCACGTGACACTTCTTATTCGATCTGCATGGGTGAAATTTGTTCTTAAAGCTGTAGCAAGGAAGTATTTAAGTTATAACGCAATTGCGCAGGAAGCTCAGAGCGGCGTGACGGGCTCGTTGATTCTTTCGAGGCTCGGAGTTCCTCAAAGAAACGCGTGGAAGACCGACATGCTGTGAATTTTGGGAGGACATATTCCACACAATCCACGAAGGTAACAGAACCGGACGGTGAACACACTAGTAGGGCATGGGATTATTAAAAGAAGGACGGGCCGACATGATGATGTCGGCTGAAATAAGATGTCCAAGCAGCGCCAGCTTTTCTGCAAATCGGTTCAATTGATAACCGAAGAAGAGCTTGGGCTTTGTAGTTATCACATGTGGAAGGTACACGTCCTCACCTATCAAGAGGAGAAAAATCGGAATAAAAAATGCAAAAAATTGCGGCATTTTGTCACGGTGCGCCGCAGCAAGGGCGTCCTTTTGCTTTAGGTTAAAATTTTCACCGATGAGGTGCCTAGAAGTTTTCACAATCGCCACCATCTCACTAGCCCAACCCTCTCGTGCAATTACAATCGAAAAGTTAATACAAAAGTGTACTTCCCGAATCCTTCATGTTTTAGAACAGTATCGGTGCTCTATGCAGGACTGTTTTGATTTTATCGATAAAAAAGCTATCAAACCATGCTAAGCTTTATCAGCATTATTTTCACAGGAAAGCCACTGTGCTCGGGAAACAGAAACATGCCGAATAGTCCCCTCAACGAAGTTGCGCTTCGCCTCATGGAGCAAAAATAAAAATGCGCTTCTTTTGACCGAAATCACCTCTTCACCGACGAAATGTTTATGGCCTTTGAATAGCCCGATCTCGAATCCGTTCAAGCTCACCGTCGAATATGTTTCGGAGAAACATCTTGAAAATCTACTACAAGAAATTTGTTAAATTTCGACCAGCCTTTTCCGAAATATGGAGTAACATAGGCAGGTGAAACTTGCGGCGCACCACCTATGCGATAAATGAAGGAATGAGAGCCGATATCCAAGCTCATGGCAGCTACTTTGAAAACTTTCCTTAATTATCGAATGTTATGTCCAACTCCCACATATAATCATATTTGTTTTGATATTCGTTAGCAAAAAAGAAAGTTATAACACCTTTTACGGCGCACGTATTTATTCGCCACCCTGTATTTCGCCAACATCAAGGATCTCATCGTCAGTCGAATTTCCTTCATCAAATTGGCGGTCAGGAGCTCCGAAAGCATTGGTCGATCTTTCAACCTATTTCTCTATCTTTCATAATCACCCAACTCCAGTTAGGCCCGATAAAAATGAAAGCCTGTTTTTGAACATCTAAAACTCACCTGTTGTGCGCCTCTGCGAGATACACAAAGCGTATCTCCTTGTTCGATACCCTGTACGCCTGGTGGACGTAGATTCCCGTGAAGTTTCGGGCATCTTTCCCCGGATCCTCTGTCCTTGCCCCGCTGCCTGAATTCGTACTAATTTTTAGAATCGAATTTTCATCAAATTCAGCTAACTTTTCATCCAATCTCAAACAATTTCGTGAAAACAAGTACTCTGGTGTACCGTCCACGGATCAGAGGTTTGTTTTCATAATAATCGACTATCCCGACAGCAGCGAGCAGATAGAACAAGTACTTACGCTTGATTATCGATATTATTAATATTATTAATATCATTATTACTATTCATCGGCTCCGTAGACCCTGAATCGGCCTTTGTAGTCGTAGTCGAATCTACCGGCACGATGATCCTTTCAGTATCGTCATAGATAAGGGGCTTCGAGTCGCTTCCTGACTTTACAAGTATCGCCAGTCCTAGAAAAAAGCAATTTTGACACAGTTATTCTACAGAAAAAAAACAAAATCCAAACGTGATCACCTATAATTGAAGATATTGCAAAGGTGATGAGAGTGTTGCGCGATATTCGGGAGCGGACCATTCCGAATGAAATCGGTATCGGTGTTCGTGATCTTCAAATCGTTGCTGATGTTATCGTCAATATAGGAACGTCGGAGCGACCGCGGTTCAAAATATTCCTGAGGTACCAAACACCGTGGCTAATTCTATGAAATTTAATAACTCGCCTTTACTAAGTCGTTTCAAAGGAACATTTTTGTATCCAGGTGAACTACCACACGGAAGCCAACACTCTCGGAACGACCGTGGTTTTCAAAAACATTCTACCAACTATGCCTAATTGACTGAACAGGTCTCATAGAAATGATTGAATTTTACATTTTGAATCAATCCGATTTAAGAGCACGCGTGGTTCAGTGGTAAGATACGCTACTGACGCTCTCATGGTCGAGCGATTGATTCTCGTCTAAGCTAACCAGGCTTCCCATCTCTCCGGGTCAGGTAAATTGGTACCGGACATGCGAAGACCCCGGCTCGGATAGCATCTGGTACCAGCAAGTAAGTCACTGTGCAGACCGTTCCTCAGACTTCTGAGATTGCAAATGGTAGGCGATTGCGTGGCGTGTCCAAAAGGATTGATCAAAGCCGACCACTTTGCCTTTACCTCGGGATCAAAAAGTGTAGTCCTTACTGCTTGGCTGAAAAGAACTTATTTTAGCACCTTTAAAGAATATTCACACCTTGTACCTTATCTATATATACATACCTTACCATACTTTTTTACCATATTTATTTATTTAATAGAAAAATTAAGCCTTCATTAATTGATGACATGAGACGATCGTCCCCTCCATTGCATCATTACAAATATTCAATAAGACCGTTTATTTTTAGAGCACATCAAGCAATCACCAGCAATGAACATTACACAGGAAACTTCCACTTAAATGATTCTCACAGAACTAAACTTCAATCAATTCGATCGAACAACTATAATCCTATAAATATTTGTTCAATCCAGGCGTATCTCATCGGTCTGAGTGGATTTCGTCGATGTTGGTTTAGGGTGCCTCGCTCTGGGCTCGGGGAAGTAGGTTGGCTCGAATGTACGAGAAGGTGGCGTAGGGAATTCGGCGGCAGTCTTCTTCATTTTACTGATCGGAACCGTCTCGCCCTTCTTGTACTCGGTGCCACTGCAAAAAAAAATTAAAAAATCGTGACATGATATCTGTTGATTTTCAGAAATGAATGCTGTAAGGGCACATTTTAGCGAGAATTGTTGGCTTAGCTGAATGATTCAACTAGTTCTCGTCTGTAACCCGCAAGAAAAGTGGTAATTAACAGAATAGGTCCGTATTGGCTTAGCGTTTTTACTAGTGAATAAACTACCTACTCGGATTTCCATTCGTTACAGTGATCGAACTGGCAGCAGCAGAAGGTTTCATGCGCGGATTGCCAGTGACAGCCGCTCATCTGAAAACACTCACTGATATAAACATTCAAAACTTTTAACTAATTCTGACATAGCCCAACCGGGCTTAAGAAAGATGCTAGGAGATTCGCAACGTACATTGGTAGCGCAGTGGTTAGTGCAATCTGCCGTAAACAGAAACACGCGCGTTCAATTCCAGTCCGATGTCAGTGTTTTGCGAATAACCTAGCATCTCCAAATATGTATGTTCTGACATAACTAGGATCTAGACCCAAAATTTCAAAGTAATTCGATCAAAGATCGAAAAATTGGACTTTGGAATGGAATTTTTCTGTTCCAGATGCATATCCACCGGATTTCTCCAAAGCTACATAACATTTTGCCTCGAAAACGGGGTCGAAAACTACGACCAATTTAAAATTCGGATGGAAAATTGCTCCAACTGAATCTGGATTTTTCCTTGTTTGCGAGCCTATATTTGTGTGATAAGTAAAGAACAGTGACAGATACTAACAGAGAATAAGAAACTTCTAATCGGCAAAACAAACAAACAAACAAAGACGCAGCATACTTTTTGACTGCTGCTTAAAATCAGCGATTAATTCGGGAAACTATACTATTCTACCCTATTTTGTATTATTTATTTATTTCTACCCAATTTAAAGGCGTGCTAGCAATAAAACAATAAAACGGGGCAAGTAAACATAAAGGACAACGGCAGAGGAGTTGGAAATACAAATTAGATAACACTAAAGTGGGAAAGGGCGCACGTGGTGCAGTGGTAAGAGGCGCCACCGACACCCGCACGGACGATCGAACCTCGCACAGGCCAACCAAGCCTTCCATTTCCTCGGGGTCGGTAAAATGGTACCAGACTTTTCTGGGGTGGTAAAAACACTAACTTGTTATAGCAGCTGGCCCCCGCAAGTCACTGTATAGGCTAAATACGCATTCACCAAGTATTCACGATTCGAAGTTGAACACAAATGCGGCAAGTCCTTCGGGGACTGGTCAACGCTGGCACCTTTACCTTTTATTATACCATATTTGAAAGCCAAGACCGTACCGACCGGACACTTCTCTTCCATGTTGTGCTCGTCGCTGAATGAGCTGCACTGTCTGATCATCTGATTCTTCCTCTTGTCGATTCTCTGGATGCAATAGTTCGAAATGCCGCTGCAGTGCTGCAACAAGTCGAGTAGATATTGTAGAATAACCATTCATAGTTAATAAAATTTTAGGAACATAGCGTTGTTGTATGAAACGAGAAGTCGCCACGAGCAAATTGTAAACGCGCTTTCGTGCCGTATTGTGACAGGGAAAAACAGAAAAATTTTTTAAAAAAAAGTCGTAGATTTTAGCTGCGAAATGCAGAATATTGGACTAACCTTCTCCTCAGTCCTTGTGTTATTAGTGAGTCCCTCTACGGTGCCCTCATAACAGGTCAACGCCAGCGTTGTTGTGAAGATCGCTACTAACGTCACTAGTAGACGCATTCTGAAGCATTTTTCTACATTCACAAATCACCTCGAAGACGACGAGCACTCGCGAAACGCAGACAAGAAATGGTGTAATGACCTGGCTCAGGTTTCAGTAGGTCTCAGAGTATACGAAAATGGGCGGCTACTTAATCGTTGTTTATTTATTTATTTATTTATTTATTTATTTATTTATTTATTTATTTATTTATTTATTTATTTATTTATTTATTTATTTATTTATTTATTTATTTATTTATTTATTTATTTATTTATTTATTTATTTATTTATTCACTACGCCCATGGGCGCGCTAAAAACTGTAAATGGTTAGTAGAATAAATGACCATGAGCATACTGAGTACAATAAACTAAGCAAAAGCACAATGGTTATTCGAGCAACAAAAAATTCCTACAAAGCACGAGAATATCATCTTCTAGGAAATCACATAAAGTAGGCTAATAGCAGTATGATTCAATGCAGTGCATTAAAATAACCAGATAATGCGTACCAGGTTAAGTAGACTTCTGAGATACGACGCCCGTCTCAGAGGTGCGTGCTCTAAGAAGGTTCGACCAACTCAGTTTCTTTCCGGAAATTAAGCTTATCCTCGAAATCAGTATGAGTAATTCATGGGCCTCAAAGTTGCTGACATCTAGGATTTCTATCGGCTTGAGGATGTCATCAATGTCTACGGATCGAAATTTCCAATATACAGTAGAAGCTGCATCCAACCGCTTATGACATCTACGGTATTCCATGTTGGTGGACATGATCTGTATGTTTGTCTACCTGTGGTTAATGGTTCTGGTTCCCACTTCAGAGGTGAAGGTGAAGGTAAAGGTTTCGGCGTTGATGCCCAAAGGACGCGCCGCCGCAATCGTGTTCAATTCAGAATCGTAAAGGCTTGGTGAATGCGTACGTGGTCTATAGAATGACTTTCGGGGCCAGCCATTATACAAAGTCAGTGTTTTTTATCCTTCCTAGAAAAATCTGGTACCAATTTACCGACCACGGAGGGATGGAAAGCTTGGTTGGCCTGGGCGAAGATTGATCGAACGTGCGGGTGTCAGTAGCGCCTCTTACCACTGCACCACGTTAGCCCTTTTCTGCCATTGTTCCATTAACCCCGTTTTGTTATCTTATTGCTAGCACGCCTTTAAATGGGGTAGAAACAAATAAATAATATAAAATAGTGTCAGAAGAATGTAGCTTGTTATGACGATAACGACCGGAGCACTCTATCGATTGAGTTGAGCTGTTGTACCCATGGGTGAGTGGGCTCGCCCCCAAGGCCCACAGGCATTGCCGTCCTCGCACGAAGGCCAAGAAGGGTCATGGCTGTGAATAAGGTCAGTTGTGGTTTGACACTCAATACAATAGGATGTTGGCTTTTAGGCTTAAACAACATACAGCTATAGAGGTACATAAGTATTGCTGTTCACTACTTTACGTATTTCTATACGGTTCTCTCTTCACTGCTGATGAGTCGATGGCCCGCGTAGTACAGTGGTAAGAAGCGCTGCTGTCACCCGCGCGGTCGAGCGATCGATCCCCAAGCAAGCCTTCCATTCCTCTAGGGTCGTATAAATTGGTACCAGACTCGTCTGGGAAGGTAAAGACACTGACCTGGTATAGCGGCTGGCCCCGCAGGTCATTGTATAGGCCAGATACACATTCAATATGCCTCTACGACTTGAATGGAACACGAGTGCGGCGGCGCGTCCTCAGGGGTCTGATCAATGTCGGCACCTTTACCTTTTTATCTTTTACTGATTTAATGACATTTGAATATCATTCACTATTTTCATAGCCTCATGTACATATCTCAAGTGGAGCACTTTTCTGAATAGGATAAGTTAGTAGCTTTCATTACAGTCGCCTGAAAAGATACATTTCGCTCAGATCAGACCACTGAAAAGGACCAATTTATTCCACAATAACTTCTTAACAAAAATTATTTGCTGTTTCCTATCGTAATACTCTCGGGACAGAGTTTGGTGCGATTGTAGTTGATTTGGAAATGCAATTTCACAGTGACTACCGACGAGCAGACAAATTCCTCAATATAATTTCACCAAGGCAGAGCTATTATTCTCAGGCATTTTATGGTTGCTCAGAAGCGTAATTGAAATTAGTATGAATTGTAAAAGAAACGTCTGTACGGCAGATTCATACAAACGTTGATGAATAACTAATCAATGTTGACGGCGTCCTTTGTGTCTGGCGCAAGTGTAAAGCCAGACAACAGCCTATTGGTGTGAGACACTGCTCTTGAAAATACGTGATAATCTTCCCAATTGAAAGAATTGCCGAAGTTCTCTCTTCTTGAAACCTCAGCATGATGTTAAACTTCTCGAAGGCTTCCGTGCCGAACGAGGTTGGTAAGAGGATCAAAATTTGTTATGATCTGACGATTTTACCTTTAGTCAAGGTAAGTCATTGACTTCTTTGCGGTTTCGTGGGGAGATTTTTACAAGTTGGTCAAAAATGCTAAGGAGGATGAGACGCTTGCCCGGGTAGTTCTATAAGGTCAGGAAATTTCGACCCACTTTTTAGGTCTCTGAAGACGACGAAGGGGTCGAAACGTCACGCCATAATAAATTTTGATCCACCTTACTAACCTCGTTCGGAACAGAAGCATTCGACAACTTCTTGAAAAAAAAGGAATACAGAACTTCAAAAAATAGACGCTGCTTGGTGAAGACCATTGTTCCCTTGGCTCCAGAACGAAAATTGTATTTAATGTGAACACAAAAAAAGAGGGCAATTTTTGCCTCATCAGATCTGAAGTGAGTGGCTGTGCTCTTTTTTCATTTTCTCTCCGAAAGAAATTGTGGAATTGAAGCTGACAGTTTTGGAGGATAAGCAGCACTATTGAATTAGAAACAAACATGTAGCCTTAGGAGAAAAATAAGAAAAATGGTACTCGTTACACTCGCTCTCTGAGATTTTCTTAAGTAACATGATAATGATGTTCTAATGGTGTTGCTAGGTCCATCGCAAAAATCACATCTCAGGCGGGATTTGAACCCGCGTCTCGCGCCCCACGATTATATCCGCGAAATGGTTTCTAAATTGTTTAAGAAATAGTCCCGAAATGGTTTTCATATTCAGTGGTTTCTGTACGCGAAACATGTACGACACTGTTGAACTACAAGCTGTGAAGAGCTGGAAAAAGACTGAAGAGCCGAAGAAAGACATTCTAAGCATACAGACTGTAAATACTGTACTGCTTTCTTATTGATGGCAAAAGAAAAAAAGCGAATAAAAAGCAGAAATTGTTCTAAGGTGCATGGAATCATGGATGTAGAGAATCAAGCTCTTCTGCCATACCGTTGAGCACAAAGAAAACAAGTCTCCAGTACGCCGAAAAGAAACAGCTGTTTGCTGCATCGATGTTGCAGCGTTTAGCTGAAAATATTGTGATTTTCGATTTAACGAAAACATAGTCATTAACACGTAAAAAAATGCTGGTCGTTGTCAAGCGAATGTCTCAGGCTCGGCAAAAGCATGATGTGTGAATCAATCATTCCTCATCAATTACATTTTTTCACGTAACTTTTTTCGAGAACGATTGCGAGAGAATGCTCTTAAGATTTTTCAATCATTCGTTTTGAAGGAAGCTAACGGATTTGAGGGATATCGCCACGGTGAAGAAATTCTTCCGCTCTGCCATAACCTCAGAGCAGCACGATGATCGCAACCCAACGATAAATCGCGAAGGATGACGTAGATTAAGGACTAATGCTGAAGGAACGTAAACTTAAAATGGAAACAGTAAATAATAGCAAATCAATTAGGACTGTTTATAACGAAATGCCTAGTTTCCATTTTGTTCCTCAACCCTATGCGGGAACTAGAAAAGGAAATATGGTTTTTCCCGGAACTCACTAGTAGTGAAGGGAAAAACATCTAGAGGCTGTAAAAATTAAAATTAAAAATCTCAAGCTGTATGGGTGTATGTTGTTACTTTAATGCAGTGTTGTACCTAAACAAATAAATAATACTGTAGCATATAACTCATAACTGGAAGTCTAACCTAAATCTACTAAAGAATAAGTTAGTATGTATTACGTCCAAAACTTGGAACTTGAATCTTATCGGTCAGTGTGTTGGTATACTTAGAGCATGCTATCCTTTGACCAGTTGTTATAAAATTTCCAAAAAAAACCTAGAATGTACATCAAGGGCACATATTAATGTATTTTCAATATGAGTTTTTGAAACTGCCAACTAGAATAAATTTCCTTTTGGTGTCAGCGATCTGCACACAAAAATGTAAGGTGACATATCTTTTCTCGAACTACTATATGTAGAGCTAATTAAGTTGGATTTTTACTGACGTCTCGAAGTGCTCTTAATACCCAAGTCGGAAATAGCAGCATTTGTACATATTAACGAGTGTTTAGTCCTAGAACTTCTTGTTCAGATCCCAAAAAATGTCTTTCATTTACTGTAGTAATTTTAATCAATCCGCCATAATCAGTATTAATGTATTTCAAAAGTAGCACTACATCATTTCAATTCACTTTCCAATTTCATTTTCATGTAGAAAGTCTTTCATTGAGCAATAATATTATAGATCTGTGTATCAACGACTCTGCGGATGCTTCATCGAGCAGCTCTTTCCAGGAATGCCGGAGACATTTCTCGGCAGAAGTGCTCCAGTACAGCTAGGCGAAATTTGAATCCACTAGACGTTCGCTGAAAAGTGACTTTCGAAGTTCTATTACCAAGTTTGAAGTCTCTCAGAAGTTACCTTGAATTTCTCGTAGTTCTCGTTGACGTTGTGTTCAAGTGCGGACAACGCTCCCCTCATCGCAATCAATCGCTCTTCCAGTGTGGTGTATTCGAATTCTTCGGTGTCCATCACTACCGAAGACTCGTCGCCGAGTTCGCCGGCTTTCATCTGCATCATTTCGGCTGAAAGGCTCCGATTTATCACTACTCATGAGAACGACCTTGGGTCCGCATGTTGCGGTGGTATGAGACGCTACTGCCACCCGCACGGTCGAGCGATTGAACCTGACCCGGGTTAACCAAGCTTTCCATCCCTCCGGGGTAAGGTAAATTTGTACCGGACTTGTCTGGGAATGTAAAGACACTGACTTCTCCTGTATGCCATTGAGTAGGCCAATTACTCGTTCACCACGCCTCTACGAATCTGCGTAGAGGACGATAGCGCGACCTCAAGAGACTGGCTAACGTTAAACATCACCACCGTTTTACCAGAAGAATTGGATTTCTGATATTTTCGCAATTTTTAGAACAAGATCTTTTGTATGGAGTGCCGAGAGAGCTGTTAAAGGGAATAGTCTCGCCAGCATGAAAACTTTGAACTATTCTGATTCTACCATCTCTTGATCTGATACGCCTGCGGCAATCATAGGGATGAAATATCAGGCGACGATTCACATAACTCCGTTGGCTGTTTGCTTTGAGTACTTGCCGTTCGTATGCAGAGCTGTGAAACTTTCGGAAGACATACAATCAATTTTGACCCACAAACTGTTAACGATAGGGTGCTGTGGTAAGAGGCGATGCTGACACTTACACGGTGGAGCGGTCGATCCCGACAAATGCTAACTAAACCTTCCTTTACTCCGGCGTAAATTGGTAACAGACTTCCCTGAGAAGGTAAAGACACTGAGTTGGTATAGCGGCTGGCCACGCAAGTCATTGTATAGGCCAAAAGCACCTTCACCATGCCTCTACGATTCCGAGTGGAACACGAATGCGTGGCGCGTCTTCAGCGGACTGATCAAAGACGACACCTTTACCTTTTACCATTACGAGGACGACCGCGTCCGTTGGTCTTTCGGGAGAAAGACTGATGCGATAGTAAGAACAATTATAATAATACCTAACATTTCACCCACACCAACTACGGTTACGATATTTGAAAGATCGTTGAAAGTAGCTTAGATAATCCATTACAATGAGGTAAAGAGCATTTCTGATAACATTAGACAAACATTGGGTCTGATGCAAAAATCTGGCATTATTTTTAGGTCGCATTGATCGACGTCTTGATGAAAACTTCCAACACAGGAATAATAACAGAAATTCAAAATGAAAATAATAAAATAATTAAAGAATAAAAGAGAAAAAAGATAATAATAAAAGAGCCACTGAATGTTCAACAAATAGGTTCTCAGAAAGTTATTCATTAGAAGCAGACACCTGAGTATGTCTGCCACCAAAATTTCCAGCCAACCATAGATCTATTGAGCGCGCTTTGGAAATATTATAATTTTTACCTTCGGTTTGATGGCATACGCGATTTTAACCTGTACATCAGTTGTTCCTATGAAAATCGAAGTCGAAATATTTATTTATTTATTTATCTATCTATTTATTTATTTATTTATTATGTACACCACAAGGTGCGCCCAAACTACATAGTAGGTAGTCAAGTCAAATCAGTTGCTAAAATGGTTAAAGTGGAGGAAAACACAAAATAGAACAATGTGAAACCTAAAATTATCAGAATCTGAAACAAGTTTGATAAGAAAAAAAGAAAAACACAATTCAATACGACGGAATGCTACATGAAGAGCCGTTTCAGAAACATTGCTAACCCTCAAAAGTTAGAAATTGGCGATATTTTTTCGACGAAATTTTTAGGTTCAAAAAGGCGGAGACTTAACATTACCCACTTTTCTGATTCTATTTGTTCCGTTACGATAGTACTTCTGATAATGATGGGCTAAATATTGGATTTATTGCAAAGCTCTGATAGTATTGTAAGATCACACTGGCAAGACGCCTTGATGAAAAAGATTAACTTTGAAATAAATTTTTTATAATTTTACAATTTTTTATACTTTTTCCCCAGATTCTTACCTTGCGACCTAAGCCTCTCCTTTCCCTACCACAGAAAATCGCAGTGAAGCCTCTCCTTTCCCTACCACAGAAAATCGCAGTGAAAATTCACCGCCAACTCCACCAAATCCCCGCCAAAGCGCGGCTTCGCCGCGCTTTGGCTGGACCGAGTGCGGTAAACCGAGGGCCCTGAGCCACTAAGTGTGTCCGTTCTCTTTTGCAGCGCCTTGATTGAACTCTGCTGATCAACAAAATTCTCTCCTTTCCCTACCACAGAAAATCGCAGTGAAAATTCACCGCCAACTCCACCGTCAGCGCCAAAGCGCGGCTTCGCCGCGCTTTGGCTGGACCGAGTGCGGTAAACCGAGGGCCCTGAGCCACTAAGTGTGTCCGTTCTCTTTTGCAGCGCCTTGATTGAACTCTGCTGATCAACAAAATTCTCTCCTTTCCCTACCACAGAAAATCACAGTGAAAATTCACCGCCAACTCCACCAAATCCCAGCCAAAGCGCGGCTTCGCCGCGCTTTGGCTGGACCGAGTGCGGTAAACCGAGGGCCCTGAGCCACTAAGTGTGTCCGTTCTGTTTTGCAGCGCCTTGATTGAACTCTGCTGATCAACAAAATTCTCTCCTTTCCCTACCACAGAAAATCGCAGTGAAAATTCACCGCCAACTCCACCAAATCCCAGCCAAGCGCGGCTTCGCCGCGCTTTGGCTGGACCGAGTGCGGTAAACCGAGGGCCCTGAGCCACTAAGTGTGTCCGTTCTCTTTTGCAGCGCCTTGATTGAACTCTGCTGATCAACAAAATTCTCTCCTTTCCCTACCACAGAAAATCACAGTGAAAATTCACCGCCAACTCCACCAAATCCCAGCCAAGCGCGGCTTCGCCGCGCTTTGGCTGGACCGAGTGCGGTAAACCGAGGGCCCTGAGCCACTAAGTGTGTCCGTTCTGTTTTGCAGCGCCTTGATTGAACTCTGCTGATCAACAAAATTCTCTCCTTTCCCTACCACAGAAAATCGCAGTGAAAATTCACCGCCAACTCCACCAAATCCCAGCCAAAGCGCGGCTTCGCCGCGCTTTGGCTGGACCGAGTGCGGTAAACCGAGGGCCCTGAGCCACTAAGTGTGTCCGTTCTCTTTTGCAGCGCCTTGATTGAACTCTGCTGATCAACAAAATTCTCTCCTTTCCCTACCACAGAAAATCGCAGTGAAAATTCACCGCCAACTCCACCAAATCCCAGCCAAAGCGCGGCTTCGCCGCGCTTTGGCTGGACCGAGTGCGGTAAACCGAGGGCCCTGAGCCACTAAGTGTGTCCGTTCTCTTTTGCAGCGCCTTGATTGAACTCTGCTGATCAACAAAATTCTCTCCTTTCCCTACCACAGAAAATCGCCAGTGAAAATTCACCTAAGCCACTAAGTGTGTCCGTTCTCTTTTGCAGCGCCTTGATTGAACTCTGCTGATCAACAAAATTCTTCCTTTCCCTACCACAGAAAATCGCAGTGAAAATTCACCGCCAACTCCACCAAACCCCGCCCAACGCGGGGCTTCGCCGCGCTTTGGCTGGACCGAGTGCGGTAAACGGAGGGCCCTGAGCCACTAAGTGTGTCCGTTCTCTTTTGCAGCGCCTTGATTGAACTCTGCTGATCAACAAAATTCTCTCCTTTCCCTACCACAGAAAATCGCAGTGAAAATTCACCGCCAACTCCACCAAATCCCAGCCAAAGCGCGGCTTCGCCGCGCTTTGGCTGGACCGAGTGCGGTAAACCGAGGGCCCTGAGCCACTAAGTGTGTCCGTTCTCTTTTGCAGCGCCTTGATTGAACTCTGCTGATCAACAAAATTCTCTCCTTTCCCTACCACAGAAAATCGCAGTGAAAATTCACCGCCAACTCCACCAAATCCCAGCCAAAGCGCGGCTTCGCCGCGCTTTGGCTGGACCGAGTGCGGTAAACCGAGGGCCCTGAGCCACTAAGTGTGTCCGTTCTCTTTTGCAGCGCCTTGATTGAACTCTGCTGATCAACAAAATTCTCTCTTTCCCTACCACAGAAAATCGCAGTGAAAATTCACCGCCAACTCCACCAAATCCCAGCCAAAGCGCGGCTTCGCCGCGCTTTGGCTGGACCGAGTGCGGTAAACCGAGGGCCCTAAGCCACTAAGTGTGTCCGTTCTCTTTTGCAGCGCCTTGATTGAACTCTGCTGATCAACAAAATTCTCTCCTAATCTTCTCGCGACAGCTGGGATAGTCCTTGAGAACATGTAGAAGGTCGTCGCGCAGCAGAATGTAAACCTGAAGTTGTCGTTTTCCTCCTATTTTCCGTGTATTGATATTATATTATTGTTCGATTTCAGACCTGTGAGTATCCGACGGATGTCACGTCATATTTTCGTCGATTTTTCAATCGATTATGTGGAAACCAGACGAGCGTTCGATCCTCGATGATGTCACCTTCATTGAACGTTCTCAGTGTAAAGTTGTTTTGATCGGTGATTTGAAGATAGCCGGAGGCAACGACGAACATTTCCTGCAATAATGGCGCAGATGAAAAGTTTTCTTTTAAATTCTGACTTTTAGGGAAGCAAACAATAGAACTGTGCTCCTCAGATATACATCTATGTAGGTTGAATATCTACCTTACCTTATTAAGCTCTCCTCTAGCACACACCACCTCACCAGGTCCGTAGTCGTGCGGTTTCATATAGGTGACCAGGTCCTCCAGAAAAGGTATTTCGCATCCCTTCAAATGAACATAGTGTTACTCTCTATCTCTGAAAATGACTTCATCCTCCATTTCTACAGGGCTTTTGAGGAAACGTCTTACCTCGAACAGTTGTGACTGCTTCAGAATGGTCCACTGCATGTACTTGTTCATCTGAACCAATGAAAAAGATATTGAAATTGAGTGTCATTGAAAGTTATAGTTCAAAAATGAGGTATTAGACATACCCTGGTGTACAGCTTTGGTGGAAGGTTACTGCGCATTTCTAGCTCTGACATCTTCTCCTGCTTAGCCATCTCGTGTTCGCAATACTCCAGGACATGTCGTTGAAATTCAGCTTGCAGATTACTGAATACCTTTGCGGTAAAGGCAAAGGGTAAAGGTTAAAGGATACGTGTTGGTCAGTCCCCTAATGAGGTGCCATTCATTGGTATTCCATTTAGAATCGTAGAAGCGGTGAATGCGCATTTGGCCTATACAATGATTTGCGGGAATCTAGCTAGTCGGTGTTTTTACCTTCTGGTACCGATTCACCACACTACAAATGGAATGAATGCTTGGTTACCCTAAGAGAGTATCGATCGCCTGACTGTGCCGGCGTCACTAGTGCCTCTTACCACTGCACCACGCACACCGTTCGGTTTTAGGATAAGAAGAATGTAACATCGAACGGTCAGATAAGCTCTCTCGGAAACACAGTGAAAATTGGGAGTATAGATAACATTTTTGTAGTGAGAAGAGGAAATTATTCTAAGAGAAGGATTCCTATTAGGTTGGAAACTAATTTCGGGGAATTTCACGCACCTTCCACAAAAGTGTTGATTATCAAATAAAGAAAAACGTTACTCAAACCACATCAGCACCATTAAAACTAACAGGTAATTCCCTATTCTCGGGTAGGTGCCCAATTCCAAAGAAACGCTGAGTTTTGAATGGAATTATTTTCGTAGGCGCATTTTTACCTACACCTCATCACTGGATCGCCTTTGCGCCAGAGAATGCAGGAAAAACCAAAATAAGTGTTATTCATGGAGTACTCTATCTGTACTATAACCTGCGTTAACAAGAGTCTCTTAGCTTACACCTTCGCAATTTTGGTGCGATCGAAACGTTCAAGTGCAGCATCCGACCCGCCAATCTCCGCGATGGGTCAAATCGCAAGTCACCTATTGTCCAGTTTTGCAGAAAAACTAAAATAGTGCAGAACCTTTCCAGTTGAGCTATTCAAGTATTTGGCTTCTAGTGTCAACATATGTGTTGCCGAGCTCTGATTTCTTCCTAAAGAAGTAATAACGGCCTTCCGACAGAGCTCCATACGTCATCAGAAGTGCACTTTTTCTTTCGTTTCGTACTGCTTGTTCGAAATCTCCTTATATTTTTGAGTGCCATCAATCGTTTCATGACATCATCCCCAGATTCAGCACTCACAAATCGCAACGATTCAGTGACCTAGTAGCTAAGCAAGTACTCGTGAAGACGGCCTTGGCAAACCCTGGTTTTGAATGTTTTCATTTCAAGCTGAAAAACTCTCCTGGCAAACAAAAGTAGGAGAGTGAATTAATGATTTTGAAACCTACTTGGTATGCACTATCACAAGGTAAAAGGAGCAATGAAATTGGTAAGCGTTCAAGCAAGTTGTGTTCGCTAGAAATAATGATTGCAAACAGTCCACGAAATTAGTTTCCAACCTAATAGATTGGATATCACGAAAAGGGTATGACTACGAAAGGCTACCGGTAAAAAAGTACAGGTATGGAGAGAAAAATCATCAACGATTGCATCACAAAATTGGCATTGGCAACAGACGAACAAGAGTGATACGATGAATGCGAAATACAGGGTGTCCCAAAAAAATGTACCCACTGTTTGAAATGCCATAACTTCGGCGAAAGTGAACCAATCGAAACGAGTCATAGCTTGAATGAAAGCTTAGGAAAAAGGAAATTTTCTGGTATGTGTTTGGTGAGGATTGCGCCATGTATTCGACCGAGGCCTCGGATTTTGGACCTGATTAATAGTGCATGGGTTATATGCTTGCTCTACTTTGGTCGTAAACAGGTGATATTGCTGCTATGAGTTACTCCTGGGGGAGCAAACATATCTACTTGTCGCAGCTTTTGGTTAAGCGTGGAATAACATCAATATCGATCAATAATTGTAACCACTGTTTGGGAATCTAAAACTCTTCCAACAATGATGCAATCATAAGAAAAGAGTTTGAAGGGATGTAAAATGTATAATCCATAAATATTGCGCCATGCACCTGTCCGAATCGTCGGATTCTACACCTGATTGAAAGGTCACGGATAACATGCTTGCACTACTTTGGTCGCCAACAGGTGATATCGCTGATACGCGTTTCTGTTGATGCAGTAAACATAAAACATCAAAGCATAACAAGCCTAACATGCATTTCAAGATGCACTTGCACAATACAACAATGTTTTTTAAATTTTGATTAAAATGAAAGACAAGAATTTATATAAGGGAAATAAGAAAACGAAGTGACAGTAATCAGTATTGAACATAATCATTGAGACCATTGTTCGAATTGGTGGCCATTTTCCTGCAAGCATACAACCCATGCGCTTTCAATCAGATCTAGAATCCGACGATTCGGACAGGTGCATGGCGCAATCTTTATAGTTCATACATTTTACATTGCTCTTAATTCTCTTCTTATGATTGCATCACTGTTGGAAGGGTCATAGCTTCTCAAACAGTGGTTACAATTATTGATCGATATTGATGTTATTCCACGCTTACCCAAAAGCTGCGACAAGTCGATTTGTTAACTGCCTCAGAAGCAACTCACAGCATCGATATCACCTGCTTACGACCAAAATAGAGCAAGCATATAACCCATGCACTATCAATCAGGTCCGAAATCCGAGGCCTCGGTCGAGTACATGGCGCGATCCTCACCAAACACATACCAGAAAATTTTCTTTTTTCTTAGCTTTCATTCAAACTCTAGTTCGTTTTGATTGGTTCACCTACGCCAAAGTTATGGCATTTCAAACAGTGGGTACATTTTTTTGGGACACCCTGTATTAAGTTGTCATTCCAGGTGCTCCAATTTTCATAGGAAATGGTCTGATCAAACTAACCGGTATGTCATAAACTGTTTCAGTCCGTCCATTCGTTGCTGCCAGTCAGCTTTGGCTTTGTTCGCTTTCGCTACCAAGTCACCAACGCTTCCCATGATTCCGGCAAACAGCACCATTCCGATAACGGTGTCCAAAATCTCGAACACGGTTTGCATCGTTTCGTTTGGGGACGGCTGCAGGATGAAATAGTATTAATTTTTTTATTGTACATTTTGTTGACTCGTTTTATACTGTACCGGACGCGCCGCAACGATAAAACGGCGGTAGCGGCGCTTTTGCGCGCTGAAAGTGCCGTTTCTGGGGTCCACATGTGGTGACCCGGACAGAACTTACCTTGATTCATTTACCGCGCATGCCCAGCGGGGGCTACAAGAAAGAACCGAAAATCGAGGGGTCGAAAAAATCGTTTGTTAACAAGTTCCACGAATATAGAAAATTTGTATAGAAAAGATAGAGCTCGAGCTACAAACGTATTTTTCCGAATAGTCCGATTTTAGGGAAAATTTAGAAAAACGGCGGTTTCTGCACAAGAAAGCGCCGCTGGCGCCGTTTATCGTTGCGGCACGCCCGGTACTGAATTTTTCAATGTGAACAGTTTCACTACCAACTAGCTCTTCACCTATCTTGCCCCAAAGAATGTGATTGGCTGGCTGCCTTGGGTGTTTCTTCCTTTGACAGATATCGCTCCCTATGGCAGAACCCTTCCACCGCTTGTGAGCCCGATAGCTTACGTTTTCAATGGTGTAGTCTCGTTGACTAGGAATGTTTTGAGCACCTTCTCAAATTCTTTCTACGAACGTTGAAGGAACGAAAAATCTAATAACATTCAAACTCCTACTAAAATCAAACGAAAGGAAATATTACCTTCACTTTTTCTACCTTGATTCTATCTTAACTTCCACCTTACCTTGGTTCCCTTGCTTCGACGACTAGTGAACAAAAAACAGAGAAAGTTGGAACAATGGAATTCGTCTTACCAAGTGCGAGTTATCTTTGAGTGATTTTCATCAAGAAACAAGAAATCGAGAGTTCATTCTAGTGAAAAACTCCTACCTGCTCACCGAGCGTCGTCATTGTCAAAGCGGACCAGTACATAGAGAGTACATACGCCTTGGTGAACGTCGAGAATTCAACTTTGATAGTCCTTAAAAGCGGCTAGATGACATAACATCAGATCATGTGCAAGTGTTCCGGAGTGTGATCATTTACTCATCATACTTGCTACTAATAAATAGGTGAAATCACGATGTCCGTCTGTCAATTCTAGGGTCCCGCCGCGATTGCCCGTTACCATACTCCCAGTGACGTATTTCATCAGTTCCTCGCCGTCTTTTGCTGCGTGCTTTTTGTTCTCCGTTTCATTTGTTATTATAAATGTTTCGTATATGTTTCTTACTGTTCATCAGTCCATTTGGCGGCCTGCAGGCCGCTGAATGGCTAGTTTATTCATTACGCACAACTTGGTGGACCGAAAAATGAGTGAACATCAAACAAAGTACGGTGAGCCTCGCAAAACCTTACTTTCGAATTTTTATTAATTGCAAAATCACTTTACTTTGTTTGCAGATGTACCAATTCCACGCTATGGCCCGCACTCACCGGTTCGCCCAGTAGTGCCACAGATCCACGAAGTGCTGCTCCCGTTCCTCGTCGACGAACACTTGCTGATAGTCGCAGGTTTGCTGAAAAGTTCCGATGGCGCGCGTCGCAGTGCATTACAAACAAATAAATAAATTATATAAATAAATGAATGGATGGATGTATGAATTCTTAGAAGGATGTCGATTTCACCTCAAAATGTGAACAATTCGCGAAATGCACATCGGTGATCTTGTCCGGCATGTACGGCCAAGGCCAGCCCTCATCGTCGTCGAACGTCGCATTTACATCTAAATAGTGATTAGATTTACTACTCATAATACAGAGATGCAATTATGAACTGGATTTTGGGGTTTTCAAGCTTTTCCCTTTATTAAACCAAAAACCCGAAATATTGAAGTCGCTCACCATCCCACGATTCCGTATCGCTGTAGGTGCTAATGATGTAGAATGCGCACGCGTTCCAGTGAAATATCAGTGTGCAGCTGATAACTATCTTCAGCAACGAGATAATCACCTGTAAATAGAAAAAACCTACGCCACAACAGAGCTGCTTATACATAAACAACAAATCGCACGTAACAACCTCATGCGTAGCGATGTGACGGCTATTTGGCCCGGGTTTTAGGCGGGGTTCAATTTTAGAACGGGTCAATGGAAATGCTCTAAAGTAGCAGCGTATCAAATCGTTTAGTATTCCCCGGAAGGGAAGAAGACAGCTTTCACCTCGAAAATGGGCCATTTTTTAACTTTAAGGTTTAATTACCCAAGTTTGAGATTTGTATTCTTATTATTCTATATCGATTTTATTATTCATGGAGTATACTTTGAATAACACGACTATCGTTCATATTTATATAAATGAATTATCAAAGAGGGACTTAATCGATTCAGGTCGGTTTTCCTTTCCTTGTTATTTGATGAAGTTTTTCTACTTTTCGGTTCTGTCTTTCCTTTTCTTTCTTATTTTCCTTCATGAGTCCCCATTACTTACTGATGAGCCCCGAAAGAATCTACTATTCTCTTACTTTGCTCGTCTAAGTTTTAAGCGACGAAATGAGCCTTTATTTTATCAACACGTTTGTGCTTCTGAAAAATTAGGCTGGTGATTGCCTCATTTACCTCATGTCGTTTAAATGAGTACCAGCTTTAAGTGCAGAAATATTTAAGAGCTCTCAGAAACACTACAACGACGAAAAACTCCGTCAACGTGCTGGTAACACTTCCCAAATTCTAAAAATTTTATAGGAGCTACTAAGAAAGAAGCTTTGTTTTCATGGCATGTTTGAAAATGTCACCTGTTTTAATCGCCCCTGTGCCAAATTGAACATCTCGAACAGACGATAGCATTTGAGCAGACGATTCAGCCTGAACTGGGTAAAATTGATTAAGATATGTATTAGGTTGGTAAGAAAGTTCCCGCCGTTCTTTTCAAACGACTGCTGTAAGTTTAGTTCGGAAGCTTTTGCAGAGTTTAACAAATTCTGTACAGAAAACTCTGCAGGAGTCAACTTGAGCATTCACAAGAAAACCAGAAGCACCATCGGAAAATTATTCTTGCCTTCCGAAGGTCGGACTTTAGTGTTTAAAACTTTGGAATCTCCGAGATAAATAAAAACAAATGATGTACGGTCTAATGTAGAAAATCATTGTCTAACGAACCCTATATCAAGTTTTATTTATGTCTTTGAAACTGAGCAGAAAAAAATCGCTGTCGATGAGGTTATGTTTTCACTTTTTCGCTTTTCACTTTACTAGCCAAAAAAAAAACAATGACATTCAGAGTTATCATAAATTACAAGTATACAGCTATAAAGAGCAAGTATCTCTCTCTCGAACGCCGTATTAGACTCTGCAAAAGCTTTCGAACTAAACTTACAGCAGACGTTTGAAAAAACGGCGGGAACTTTCTTACCAACCTAATAGAATACTGTACCACACCTGGTATTGGAGCTCTTCACTCTGACACTAGAACGAAATCTTTTCTCAAACATGGTACTGACGATGTTTTGCTTATGGTTCTCTATTTGAGTTGTTTTGAGCTTCAAAATTTTTAATTTCGTGTTCTTCTGCGTCTCCACGGTTCTGTTTCAGATTTACATCATAAAAATAAAAGGGCACAACGTGAACTTTGGCTCGCTCGAAATTGTGAATCTGAAAAATCTCTCACCTGGACACTGACGCGTCATGTTGGAACAAGAGGAATAAATCCGTTGGAAGCACAGAGAATATGTCCAACAGGAAGTGGTTGCTGAAGGAATAAACTGTATGTGTAGATGAAAATTGAAAATTCACAGACACGGGAAATTTGTAAATTATTTATATTAAACCACTTTATTTATCTGCCGGATGGCCTCAGCTGAGATGATGCGTTTTGTTGCTCCCTTTTCTTTAGGATTCCTAGCTCTTATTATTTTACTAGTTCTGTTTTCTGTCGTACATCTCCCTGCGTATTGTTTTGTTTATTCTAGTTCTTTCTATGTTTTGAATTCCCTTTTAGCTCTTCCTCGTTTTGGTTTTTTTTGCTCCGTCCTTCAGTAGTAGAGTTTGTGTTTGTTTGAAAGTTTTCTTTTTGTTTCGCCTGGGTCTTTCTACACGTGTGGAAACATGCGTGTCTACAATAAATAAATAAATATTAGATGACAGCAAAATGTGCAAACTCACGTGCTAAAGTAGTTTTTGCGTGTTTCGGAGATGCTGGACACTTTGCATCCATGTTCGTAGAAAACTGAAATTTCTTAGGTACAAAATTATTACACCTCGCTTATTCTATTCAATTTTTGACGCTTCACTGAGATCGTGTGTGATTTGAGCTGCAAAACGAGACATTAATGAAGTCATTCAGAAAATTTTGAGCTGAAATCTTGAAAACTCGCAAGATCAGGTGTAGGATGACTCCGCCAAACAGAACAACGGCCTTCATTCAATTGAGAAATATAGAACTCACGCATCCGTGACTGAAACCACATGTCGAGCAGGTAAATCCCGTCGCAAATCAGATTTCCGGCAATCCATTGCGTGTAAAATCCGTCTCGAATGTCCTCGAAAACGAGTAACGAGAGGAAAATCAGGTTGTAAATACAAGCGATCGACACGATACACGTCCAGTACCAATAGATGCGACCTTTGGGATTCACGCTCAAGTCGTACCTGAAAGAACGTCGAGTGGAGTGCGGGTTCAGCTGTAGATTTCACAATTTTTTATCACACTAGTCTTATCAATGCCAATCACATAATAAATTTATGGTGGAATTTAGTCAATTATTTTTCTATTTCACGACGGTTCTTCCTGCGTTGACGTACGCTTCAGAATCCTGGGCGTTGCGTAAGCAGGATGAACATGCGATTTGCGTCGCGCAACGAAGTATAGAGAGAAGGATGCTCGGAGTGACTCGCTTCATCCAGGCGAGAGACGGCATATGGAGCTCCGAGCTACGTCGACAGTCGAAGATCAGAGACGCAGTCGCATGGGCCAAGTTGTCGAAGATGAAGATCAGGTGGGTCGGACACCTCATGCGATTCCGTGACGACCGTTGGACGAGAGCCGTTACTGACTGGATTCCACGCGACGTCAGAAGAACGCCATGTCGCCCATCTTTGCGCTGGTCGGACTTCTTCGTCAAATCCCTGAACGACCGATCTGATGCTCTTCGTGTTCCTCGAGCGAGCAGGACCCACTGGTCTACCATGGCACGCGATAGGAACGAATGGAGATGTTACTGGCGCCCGCTCGAGCAAATCGATGATCAACGGGACGACAGGAGATACAGGTGATTTCACGACGGCATAGCTGCGCTCCAGCAAGTGGATGGAGGAGATGGAGCGATCATAACAGTAAACTTCATGATCAAGGAAGAAAGCGGAAATATGGAAGCTGAACTAGATAATTCTCATGAGTTCGGCGATGTTTGGCGTACAGATGGTTTTAATCTTCGGTTTGTATCGCTAGTGTTTTTTTATGAGTATAACAATAGTAACAATGTCTGATCAACTGCCTCTTCACGAGTTTCAGTTTCAATAACATCACGTTTGCTAACACCAGTGTACTAGATTCATATTCTCGTTTGTAGTTTCGTCTTATAAAGTCTTGCAAACATCTCCTGTTAGTTTGCATTTTCCGTTGTTCATTGCTCATCGTTCTTGTTATTTGAAGGCGCACGTCAAGTGCTCGGTACATAAATAAATAAACGAATAAATAAATAAATAAATAAATAAATAAAAAGCTTCCTAACGAAGTGCAGGAACATCAAATTTCGTTTGTATTGAGGAGAAGATGGAAGTTCTTCCAACAGAATCGTAGCTAGACGTACACAGTGTCTAATTGCAAAACCTCAATCTAAACCTCATTTGCAGACTTTCGCCAGGTAACCGATGATCACTGGATAAGGAGAATTCCGAAACATTAAACAAAACGGAAATAATTAACTATAAATTGCGATACTTCGGCAATACATTTCTGAAAATTACTTACACAAGAGGTGGCTGAACCGTCTTCCATTTCACAAATTGGTTTTCGATGTCAATATCGTAGAACGTCGGCCCGATGCTCTTCCTGTGTCCTCCACTCTAAAAAGATTTTCTATACGGTTCTTTTACTAGTCAACCAACGCAGAAAATAGAATTTAAGTTTTCCTTCCATCGAATAGAATTCAAGTTTTCCTTCTATCGACTTTTAATAATTTAAAAAGTCTCAACGTCCGAATCCGATTTCACCGTTTTATGCTGACAGCAGGAAATAATTATGAAACGCGGCTGGGTTGGGAATAAAAAAGATAATAATGGTGAACAAATCAACTACAGGCGATATGGTCATTCAATATTTCCAAGTCTCCTTACAACTGCAGAAGTTCTCAACGTAACAATTTTAATATTTTGTTATGATGCCCGATTGCTAATGAAAGTTGTGAATGTGGAACTGGTGTTAGTGAGGATCCTCACTACTCGTTTAACCAATTATAAGAATAATTTCAATGTTTAATCTAACGATAGCATGACTTATCTGAAATCCTAATTAGTGTGGTGTAATAATTGTAAAAATTTACTACAGCCCAGCGATGCGGTTAATGGGGTTTGTTGGCAAACATTTGGCCGAATTGGGCTCCTTCAGAGCTTGAAAATTCTAGGAGGATCCTGACTACTCCGCCTACCCTGTCCAGCAACTTATATAGATGATTACTAGGGTAAGTGAAGTTAAAAAAGTCTCCAAACCGTTTCGGTGGACATGGATGTTGATACATAAGTGCCCAAAGAGGCCGGAAAACCTTTGTTTTTATAGCGATAAAAATACAAATAAACAGGAAATTCACTGGATATTTGGCACAAAAAACGTTCGCAAGCGACAGAGACAAATGGGGACTTTTCTGGCGCCTGCTCAAGCAAATCGATGATCAACGAGATGACAGGTGGTACAGGTGATATGCAGCACGAACAGAACCAACCTTTACAGTTTCGAGAAGCCTTGCAGCACTGGTCATGTGAGAGCGGCGACGGTTCGGGTCAGAGCTGCTGCGGCCGGCTAAATTCGGTGGAGCTCGAGCGATGTGATGGTGGTTTCCATGGTGAGGTGAGATAAGTTCGCGATAATCGCGCTTTTCTCTCAGCGAGACGCTTCTGAACAATTTCACCATGATATTATGTAAAACGGTCAGCTTATAGCCGAGTGATTCGCAGCAGAATCGAAACACTTCGAAAAACGATACGTCCCAGCAAGTTATCTATGGTGGATGAGTACTAGGTCTGAGAAAAACATTCGAATGTCGTTTTTGAATTCACTAGGAATAAATGTGCCAATCTCCATTAAGCTTGTAGATTTCTACAGCAATGTGGAATCAAATCGAGAGGCTTTGGGTGTTTTCCTCGATGGTTTCTATAATCTACTAACACGCTAAGTATGAATTCCATAATTTACTTTAATTTACTCAACGTACCAAAGGTATCAGCAAATAGAATAAAATATTCGAGTGACCCAAAAGTTCGTGTGCATTTCAGATTTTTGACTTTCTTTATTTATAACTCACGAAAAACAAATAAATGGCCAACAAGCTTATCATGGTTGAGCACAGTTCTTTACAGGACATCTGGCAGAGATTTGTGCTTACTTTCGGGTGACCCTAATAAATCAATGCCCAACAATTTACAACTTAGCAACTGCTACAAAGTCACAATTGCAAATGGCAAAGTAGTCGCTGAAAAACAATAAAATAAAGAGATAACGTTTATATATAGAAAAAGATTAATTCGAACAGATATTGGAGCAGGCGTCATGAAAGAGTTTCTATAGTAAGGTAAATTTTGTTTGATGATGTTTCGTAGCAAAAATTTGCGACTTGGGCAGGATTCAAACACGGGCTTCAAACCAATTAGCATATGCTATGCTTTTTTCAGATTAACTGAATGCGCCCACCCCCTGTTTTTTCAGCTTCCTTTTCATCTTCCTGATTTGCTCAGAACCTCAGTCTCGTCGCCTATGAGCATCGAAGCACCATTTGAAGAGCTTATTTGTATACATACAATCGTGCGCAGGAATAAAACAACAAGCTGATGAAGTCTGTCGAACTCTCAGTTAGTATTCCTAACAAGCACATGGGAAATTAAGTTTCTATCGAGAAAGAGGAATGGTGTTCACATATGCCTTTTGTGAGGTCAATGATCAGGGCGCGCTTCCTAGCGCAGAGAAACCTTCCATAATTCGACGACATCGTGAATAATGATGAGATCTCTTCGTGCTGTCTTTTCATGGATGGATCAAGCAACGATACGGTAAAAGGTAAAGGTAAAGGTAAAGGTGCCGGCGTTGATCGGTCCGCTGAGGACGCGCCGCCGCATTCGTGCTCCATTCAAGTCGTAGAGACTTAGTCAATGCGTATTTGGCCTATACAATGACCTGCGGGGCCATCCGCTATACCAGGTCAGTGTCTTTACCTTCCCAGACAAGTCTGGTACCAATTTACCCGACCCCGGAGGGATGGAAGGCTTGGTTAGCCCGGGCCGGGATCGATCGCTCGACCGTGCGGGTGTCAGCAGCGCCTCTTACCACTGAACCACGCGGGCCCTCCAACGATACAGTGTGGTGAAAAAAAGAGTGCAGTTTTCAAACATTGCTATTTTTCTCGGGTTTTTCAATTGCATGTACAGCGCTTTTTGTTGGTTTTTGATATTGATATTGATATTTATTACGCATGTTTAAGAAATACGTCCGAAACAGACGAATACAAAACATAAAATGCGGTACAAATAACACGCCACAAGTATTTCAGTGCTGAAGAAGTCTCAGTTCATACGCAAGGCCTATTTCAGAGTATGGGACCCCTGGCTTCAGTCCACACAAAATCAAGTACATTAACATGTTGAAAAGAGTTCAGAGTAGCTTCACTATGGTAGAGAGCTCGTCATTCGGGCGATTGGATTTGTATATAACCAGATCCCTTCAAGCGCCACAAGGAATCTCAATATGGGCTTGTCAGAATGAGGAATGATCTCCTCCTACTATACAAAATTGTACATAACAAGACAAGTATTAGGCTAGGTGATATGTTCTCGCTAAGAGCCTCAAACACCCGCGTTGGTGCTGATAAATTTCACATAGCCAGCGCAAACACAACTTTCGCCGCTTCTTCTTCACGCTTAGAGCTATTTCCTCATTGGAGAAGTTCCGCAAAAAGCATAGCATATTTGTTGGGAACCACACATTCAAAAACAGTCTGGGCAGGTTTCTAAGTTCGTGATTCCTTGGCTGTTGTCCATCTGCTTATGTAATAAATAAGTATACATATATTTATTTCCATAATACGTTTGAAAGAGCGAAAAGAACACGGTACAAACGGGATGCCATTCCCAAGTGATTAGAGCACGCCCTACATATGGAGTAAATGGTGTTGATTGCAATTACGGCTTGCTGTTTGTTTGTTTTGCAGTGATATACATAGCTGCGATTGAGCTTGATTGGGACTCAGCTTTATTTGGTTTTTCCATTATACATGTATTAATTTATTAGGTTTTACTTAACCTGTTAAAAAAGTTGTGTCCTCTTTCGCACGTCACCTTCCAAAAGCAACAGCTCTGCTTAAAATAACCGAACCGTTTTATTTGAAAAAACGCATGAGGTGTTGACTTTTCGTCAAATCCTTCAAATTTGCCGTGCGATCTTGGAACGGTCCAAAAGAATAGAACTTCTCAACGACCTGCATAATACATATTTATACTATTTCCACGAGGATCCAGGCCCAGATTTTGAGTAAATAGTAGTACATTTTACTCTCTTCTCTTCAGACTCTACCAAACGATCAAAAAACGAGTTCTGCGAGCATTTGATCGTTCCAGCGGTGAACGGAATGGCGAAGGGGAGGCCGAGTGGGTGTGGGGGCGAACGGGGCAAAATTTGGTATCAAGACCCCACACAGTGTATTCAGTGTAATCGATACACCATCGCACATCACATGCGTTCGCCATGCGATGCTTTTCATCTGATAATTCTCTCGATCAATTGAAACAACACTTCGATCTCATTCCTATTGTGTGTTCTCTCGAGGCATTCGTTCGTCGCTTTCATTCACATTCCGATCGCATACTCGTTCTAGTTCGTTTCTATTGCGTCGTATCGCAAAAACATTCGAACAGCTCTTGATCTTTTTGAAAATTTCCGTAATCACTTCCTTTCTACTCGTTTAGCAAAAAAAAGTAGTTTATGCAGGCCCACCCACGTGGACTGTTGCTCTGAAATTGTCTCGATTCGGATCAGTGTTCGTCGATCGATCACCAGCAGCTCTAAGAACTACGTGCATGTCAAGACAAAAATTCTAATCACTCGTAGTTATTTAATGAATTAAAACAATCATATGGGCAGCTGGCTGGATACAGCTGTGCATGTCAAGGGTAGGGTCGAAACGGACCTATCCTTTACTAGTATTTGTTAACTTTTACTATAATAATACTATGCATTTATTAGTGATACTATTTTATGTTTTCATTTAGTATCCCTTGCATTCTTATAGATTACTACTTACTTATTACTTACTTACTTACTTGCTAGCAACTTAATAGTATAACTATTAACCTTTTACTATAATTTTCTTTTATTCTCTTTAATTAACATTCTTATATCATTTGTCATTCATTAATCAATATTTCCTTATTTCTCTCACATTTCAAATTTTTTTAACATTAGTTATTATAACCTTTGTCGTTTTGTTGATTGGAACTATTGTATTCAGACAGATCCGTATAACTATTAACCTTTTACTATAATTTTCTTTTATTCTCTTTAATTAACATTCTTATATCATTTGTTATATGAGGTGCATCAAACGTGAACTTGCTCCTCGTCTTTGTTCTCCATCACGAATTTCTTCCATATATTCCTCTTTTTTTCCAAATCCTATCATTTCCTCCTAACCGCTGCTCCATTATTGTCGTTTTTAAATCCTCTCTAATGTTGGAAATATTGCTATAGTCCCTAAAGCTTTGCAGTGCGTTAGCAGAGGTCTAACAAGATTCTGTAAGATTCTGAGGTACTTCGAAAAGCCTTATGATTGCCGCAGGCACATCAGGTCAAGAGATAAGAACATCAGAATACTTCAAAGCTTTCATGCTGACGAGAGTATTCCCTTCAACAGCTCCCTCGGCACTTCATATAAAAGATCTTGTTCCAATAAGTACAAAAATATGAGAAATCCGATTCTTCTGGTAAAATGGTTGTTTAACATTAACCACTTTCCTGAGGTCGCGCTACGCAACCGTTTTCTATGCAGATTACGTAGATTACGTAGAGGCGTGGTGAATGAGTGAATGGCCTTTCAACGACATACAGTGGAAATCAGAACTTCCATCTTTTCGGACGGGTCCAGTATTAATTTACCCGGCCCCGAAAGGCTGAAAGGCTTGCTTGGCCTGGTGAGGATCGATCGCTCGACCGTGGGGGTGTCCGTAGCGCCTTTTATCACTCTAATTCTCTTGGAACTCAGTAAATCATAGGATATGCCCTCACAATAGCAGTTCCACTTTCCTCGTTGGTATTTGGCCGCCGCTCTTTTCCTTGTCCTGCCCTCCCCACGCCGCCCTAAACTTTAGTCTTTTCCGTTTCGGTAATAAGAGGCGACAGTTTCACGAATTCGCTGATAGATTCGTCACCGCTAGGTGAAAAATCACCTGGTGAAACTTCGAGGGGATTGTCAAGATTGAAAGATGTGAGAGCTAAGGTGGAAGGGCGTGAAATCTGACAGACCAGTCATCTTCCTCTCTCTACTCTTTCTCCGCTTGCCTGGTTAAAACAGCGACAATGGGGGAGAAACTGGGTGCGTCACGATTGCCAGGCTGCTTTCCAAATGTTTTTTGATCAGTTCCTAACTGCGTGCTTGTGATCAACATTTCGTCCAAACCGATATGGATAGTTTTGGATGGACAGGTTTTCCTCCTTTGTCTTTCAAACATTCCGTATTTTGCTTTCTTGCAACTTTTGTGAATCGGTGAACAAATTTATACCAATATTCGAAAAGTTGAAGATCCACCTAACCGCTGCAGAGGTTAATTTTTGTAAAGGAAAATTTTTTATCAATAGGAAAACTAGTCTGCGGACGAAAAATACTTTTACGTAGATCCCTGCTCCCATTCTGTTCCCTCGTATAATCTTCTGTTCAAACCTCTGCATTTCGTTATTTTCAATTCATTACTCTTTTCGAGGCTATCAAGTGAAACTAAATTTCACGACTTTCAGTGCGCATTTTTCATATATGGTGGTACTGCTTAATTATTTGTATTGGGCCCGCGTGGTACAGTGGTAAGAGGCGCTGCTGACACCCCACGGTCGAACGATCGATCCCGGCCCGGGCTAACCAAGCCTTCCATCCCTCCGGGGTCCGGTGAATTGATACCAGACTTGTCTGGGAAGGTGAAGACATTGACCTGGTATAGCGGCTGGCCCCCGCAGGTCATTGTATAGGCCAAATACGCGTTCATCAAGCCTCTACGATTCTGAATGGAACATGAATGCGGCGGCGCGTCCTCAGTGAACTGATTAACGCCGGCACTTTTACCTTTACCTTTACCTTTTTCACTTTTTATAACGTCCTTTCAAAAAAGGCAAATTTGGAGAATTTCGGGAGATTGTGTCGTTTATAGTCGTTTTCTTCCTCTTGGATAGAAACCATAACTCCGTTACGTTTCCTTTTGTCCTCGAGTGTAATCGTAGGCTGAATTCCAATGAGAAGAAGCTTTTAGTGAAGCGCATAATGCCTTCCTGACGAACACCAAGTTTTGGCCACTCTCTTCAGTGATACAGCATTGCTTCCATGACTCTACATGCTGTCTTCACTTCATTTTTACTGTGCACATCAAATATTGCTGTGTAAATAAATAAATCAATAAATAAACAAATAAATGAACAAACAAACAAACAAAACAAACAAATAAGCGAATAAATAAGTTAATAAATAAATAAACCTGAGCAGCACATAATTACTCATCGCCTTCTAGGGTGTGCCCGACATAAATGTATACCATAAGTTGTCTTATTAGAGCTATTTCATCAAAACAATAAAAAGTAAAATAAAATAGCTAAAAAGCAACTTAAGGATGAGAAGAACTCGTTTGCTATTAATGGGGTGAGAATGTTGTTTTTGTTTTCTGACGTGTTTCCACCATGTAGTTGTCTGTTATTTATGTTTCTCGCCACTTGTCGCTGCAGCGGACGATGCATGTGGGAGCCGATCTACGGTCCTTTCAAAATTGCTTCTTATTGACTGGTAGCTTCATCTGGAAACTTCTGCCACCTCAGTCTTCTTATTTGTCACTTGATCTACGTGCTTTACCTGTTAATTTTTCTCAGAGAAAAGAATTTGCTTTGACGTAAAATTCGAAATATTACATGAGTTTCCCTGTAGGTGTCCTGGTGGTACAGTGGTAAGAGGCGGTACTGACATTTACACGGTTGAGCGGTCGACCTACGCCCAGACTAAGCAAGCCTTCCATTCCTCCTGGGTCGGGTTAATTGATACCAGGCTTGTCTGTAATGGTAAAGACACTGAGATGGAACAGCGGCTACCCCAGTAAGTCGCCATATAGTCTAAATACGCATTTGGTGTACCTCTACGATTTTGAATGGAACACGGTTGCACGGCGCGTCCTTATTGGACTGCGTCGATACCTTTACCTTCACCATCACCCCTAGGAGTATAAGACGACCATATATGTTAACTCTAAAGAGGTACACAGAGGACATTTCAGAGATTTTTAGGATGTTTACAAGAAGAACACCATTGTTTAATTGTGTTGTTGTCGTTCCGGGTTTGACAGCCATTAACTCGAGGCCATCATTAGAGCGTTTATCGTAGAGCTGAGCTTTTCACCTCTGCAAAAAAATGCAAGAACGAGACAGAAAGCTGTGGGAATTGGGTATAAACAGCGTCTGATGGCAACGAGGTCAGTTGCTGCTCCCCGTGCATCGTTGTCGTTTCCTTATGCAACCGCTGCTAGAACAACGTCCACTGTGTGAGTCACCTTTTACACTAAGCCTAGCAAAATGTAAACTTATGACTCATGGTGAATTTTCTTCAACCATGTTCCGGCACCTGGTAGGACCGACTTAACCGATGCCACATCGCTGCCGAATGAAACCGTAGATTCCCACAGCTCTCAATCTGATCAGTGTTGCTCTGCAACGAAATCGTTACTTTCTTGAAATTAGCAATGGCTTCGACAGAAGGTTTTCGAGCAATGACAGCTTCGTTGAACCATTCTTACACCTGAGAACCTCGCAGGTGTCCTTTCTACCCCTTGCTGTACTGTACGTCTTCGGCGTGTTGACCGGTCTGGTCATCGTCTACCTCTAAATATGACGTTTTTCTTCAATCTTCTTGCTCCTGTTCGTAGCAATCATTGAGCCTTGAACTGTAAATGATCATTAGTGATAACCCTCGTGGGTAACTTATAATAATGTTACAAGCCATTCAGCAGCCTGCCGGCCGACAAACGGCTGCTAAATACATACTAAAAACAAAAATACATGAACTGAAATGAAGACTTGAAATAAAACAAAAAACATTTAAAATAAAACTATGAAGAAATAGCATGTAGCAAAAGACGGCGAGCAGAACTGATGCGTCCCTGGTAGTACAGTAACGGGCAATCGCGGCGGGACCCATATGAGCCACCCATGACGATCATCGCTTGGGTTTCGCTCATTATGTGTATAGTGGGATTGTTATAATTTAGTTTTATATTTTTTGATTTATAAATTTATAATTTAATTTTTTAATTTATATAATTTTATAATTTAATTTCTGGTTGATTTATGTTGTTATAATTTTTCAATCAAATCGGGCCTCTATTACAACCGCTTCATATGTTGTCCATATCCGTTTCATACGTTTCATTAAAGCACTGAGACAAAGCGAAAAATAAGTTCTTTAGCGACATTTCTTTACACTAACTTGCTACTCCAAAGGTATTAAGGTTGGAGCTACCTGTTTGGCGAGGTGTCTGCGACGAGGAATGGTAGTGAACAGGCACATCACTTTGGCACTGTTCGCTGAGAAACAAAAATTTTCACTTGAACCGGTGTGTCTGTAGATGATCATGTTCATGGGTCTGCCCATGGAGGAGATGTTCATGTTCACTTGAACCATGGGGCCCATGGAGGAGAAACAAAAACTGTTTCACTTGCAATCCTTTGGTGTTCGCTGAGAAACAAAATTTTCACTTCTGTAGATGATCTTCATGTTCATGAAGAAGATGTTCTGTAGGAGACTGCCGAAGTTCATGGAGATCAGACTGTTCTGAGTAGGAGACTGTCCACGAAGGTTCAGCTCGTTGAGCACATCACTTTGGCACTGTTCGCTGAGAAACAAAAATTTTCACTTGAACCGGTGTGTCCGTAGATGATCTTCATGGGTCTGCCCATGAAGAAGATGTTCTGTAGGAGACTGTCCACGAAGTTCAGCTCGTTGAGCACATCACTTTGGCACTGTTCGCTGAGAAACAAAAATTTTCACTTGAACCGGTGTGTCCGTAGATGATCTTCATGGGTCTGCCCATGAAGAAGATGTTCTGTAGGAGCTCGTTGAGACTGTCCACGAAGTTCGCTGAGAAACAAAATTTTCACTTGAACCGGTGTGTCTGTAGATGATCTTCATGGGTCTGCCCATGAAGAAGATGTTGAACACAGCTCGTTCACTTTGAGCTTGAACCGGTGTGTCTGTAGATGTGTTCATGGGTCTGCCCATGGAGAAACTGTAGGAGACTGTCCACGAAGGTCAGCTCGTTTTTGAACCGGTGTGTCCGTAGATGATCTTCACTGTCCACGAAGTTCAGCTCGTTGAGCACATCACTTTGGCACTGTTCGCTGAGAAACAAAAATTTTCACTTGAACCGTAGATGATCTTCATGGGTCTGCCCATGAAGGTGTTCTGTAGGAGACTGTCCACGAGGTCAGCTCGTTGACTTTGGCACTGTTCGCTGAGAAACTTCATGGGTCTGCCCATGAAGGGTCGCTTAACTCAGTAAAATCGGTCCCAACCTCCAAGAGAAAAATCATTTGCATGATTCTCACCGTAAGGCAGTTTGTTCCTGAAGCTGGATTCTTCTATTTTCCCTCTCATCACACATGTTTCAATGAATTCTGCCTCGGAGGCTTCCGTAGAAAGCGACATTTTCATAAATCGTCGCTTGTAGATTGACACCTAAGCATATCCTGTATACAAACTGATGATGTTTTATCAGATCACTCTGCCAGCAATTGTTTTATCCGATAAAATGTAGAAATTTGCACAACTCCTTTCCATTTTACCCATCCCTCCTGGGTCGGGTAAATTGGTGCCAGACTTGTCTGGAATCGTAAAGACTTTAACATGGAATAGCGGCTGCCTCCGCAAGTCGCTGTATAGTCTAAATACGCATTCATCGTGCCTCTACGATTTTGAATGGACCACGATTGCGCGGCGCATCCTTATTGGACTGCGCCGACACCTTTACCTTCACCATCACTCCTGGGGGTATAAGACGACCAAGTATCGTAGTCCGAGTGATCACGATCTTACGTTGCTCTGATTCGGAACAATTTACTTACGGAAAAAGAAGCGTTTTGAATTCGAACTGGCCAATGAGTGTTCCCTGATTTGACCCACAAAATTCCAATGAAAAGTTTGGAATAAGGACCTGAAGGTAAAGTAGGTACAACTCAGATGTGGGCTCTAGTCAGAAAATGGGTGGTAATATATCTATTTATTTATTTACTCAAGCTTTTCGCAGATATGACAACCAATGGTTAGTGATACAATCAACAACGAAACTCGATCGAAGAAAAAAAGAGTGAAAAAAGCGAAATTGAAATGAACCGAAACGAAGCGGATTAGTAACTCAAGCAGTGTACAATAGAAGGAAAACAACTCTAATACAGCAAAACAAAAATCATCTATTTTTTCTTTTTCTTTTTCTTGAGAGGTAGTACAGCTGTAGCAGCTAGCCATGCCTGATTATATGTATTTAATGTTTTTTGAATGACAGTTATTAAAACTGTCAAATGGAATAGAATTCCTTTTGGTTCCACCCAAAAATGCAAGGTAATATATTTTTCGCGAACTACTGTATACATTTATTGGTTGGTGTTCTGATTCTTAATTCGGGCGTTGAACACACCTTATTAGCTAGTCGAACAAGAATGAACCTATACTAGCTCGTAGGGTTCTTCTAAACAGAGATGATAAAATGAGATGGTATCAGGAAGGATATTATCGATCAGATAAAGTTGGTCAATAGAGTTACTCAGCAGAACTCTTCGTCATCTCACCTCTCACCCCCCTCCGCTTCCGTCGGCGCCACAGTTCTTGACACACTGAGATAACATCTTGAAATGATTCAGGGCTGCTACCGGCTCTGATAGCGAGACTGTGACGTAGTGACATTGTCGGTCAGCTCAAAGAGCGAATAAAAAAACTGATTATTCTGAACGGCGGCTAACAATTTATTCGTGAAACATTTTATTTGTGTTCTACTGAGAAACAGAAAACTCGAGCAATGAAAATACAAGTCACATTTTGGACTCAATTTTTGGAACGTGGGTTGAACTGAGTAATTCAGCAATTCTAAGAAGGGTTATGATTGTCTTTGTTGCTGTTCTACATGAATATTTATCATGATGTTTTGTTTTTTACTGTTCTCAGTTTCTTTCTGTTTACTTGTCTAAATTTTATTTTGTTGTTGTAAAACCAAGTTGTCTGGAATATGTTGCTGTTATTCCTTATGATATTTCAACTATGTGGGCAAAAACTCGCGTCAGTAAATGAATGAATGAATGAACGAATTACCGAGTAAAAAACATAGAAAAACGTGATCGTCCTGGACTATCGATTCGCATCTTCAACTATGAGCTTTTTCCCTTTTTTGAATCTCCAGCAGGTCGCATAAGGAAAGCCCTACACTCCATGACATTCCCATTGTTCTAATTCATTCCCTATTTCATTAATTTTTATTATTTGTTTGTTCTAATTGTGCAACTAATTCTAATTTTGTTCATTCCCTATTTCATTTATTTTATTATTTGTTTATTCCAATTGAGCAACGTCACGTTGGCGCCCTGACACTGCCGCGCCAGTGGTCATGCGGTGCTCAGAACGATTAATTACGCCCTCCGCCGCCCTTTCATTCGCCTCTGTTTTTCTTACTATTTCAACAATTCCACTGCGTAGGCTACTATTTCCACATTTTTTCCGTAATTTCACTCACTTTCACCGTTTCCATACATTTTTCATACATTTTCGGCAGAAAATGCTGAGTGAAATTCCGAATCCGTTGCCTCTGCGTCTCATCGTTACGTGGAGTTGTAATCCCAAAAGACCACGAAAAAGCAGTCAGTTCATTGACTGCCTAGCTGAATGAGTGAAAGTCGTCCTGTACGTACTAGTACCATCTCTAGAAGTGCATTTTCCGCGTCACTATACTTCCTCGAGTTGAATATCAAGTGACGATCCACATGACTTCGTTAGACTGTGTGATATGAGTACTTCCTATTCGTATGTGGGGCGGCGAAGCTTCGGAAGCCATACATCAAATTTTATTTATCTATTTATTCATTTATTTATTCATCTACTTATTTATTTATTTATCTACTTATTTATTTATTTATCCACTTATTTATTTATTTATTTATTTATTTATTTATTTATTTATTTATTTATTTATTTATTTATTTATTTATTTATTTATTTATATATTTATTTATTCATCCTCACATCCACGTGGATGGGCAATACAACCAGAATTGGTAACGACATTGACGGAACAAAAGAAAAGAACTACACTACACAGCAAAGATGTAGAAACAGAAAACGAAACCTTAGGACTAAGAACACACATAATAATAATCAAAAAACACTGGTTAACCTCAACATTTAACTTCATAAGTCACTCAATCACCATAGATGGGTTATTACATATTCTGGGCGGATAGGTATAAACTATGCTAACGGCTATACATATAGGGCACCACGGTTGAGTAGACAATTTTTTTAAAAAAAGAAAAAAAGGTGCTAGGTTACCAAACACTAGTGCCCAGTTGTCATTGACGTGACAGTGTCTTTTTTTTACCCATAAACAGTGAACAAGGGGCGCGTGGTAAGAGGCGCTGCTGACACCCGCACGGTCGAACGATCGATCAGGGCTAACCAATCCTTCCTTCTCTCCGGGGCCGGGTAAATTGGTGCCAGACTCGTCTGAGAAGATAAATACACTAGCTTGGCATAGAGGCTTTCTTCCGCAAGTCATTTTGTAGACCAAATGCCCGCTCACCATGCCTCAACGATTCCGAACTGAACACGAATGCGGCGGGGCGCCCTCAGGGGACTGATCAAAGCCGGCACCTTTACCTTTTATAGTGTAAATCACTTTCTTCAGAGTTCTGGCTGTTCGGAGCAGATCTGATAGTAGTACGTGCCAAGCAGTACAATAGTATTAAAAACACATTGCTGATGCAATCATCTGATTGTCAGTTAGTTGCAACACACCCTATGCACGTGAAGTAGAAAAACTTTCTCAGTAGTAATGTCGTAACCCTTTTGAGAACTTTCTTCTACCACAACGTACAAGCAATGTTTTCCTGAGTAATTGGATACTAAGCAGATATAGAAAAACAGTTGAACCAGCTGGACGCCTATGCTGATAAGCAACTATCACGAGAACTTGTTTGCGCTGCCTGTCGCCCTTCGGCTCACATTTTTGAAAGATAGTTCTCAATTCGAGGTGGAGAGTACAGCCAATATGGAATATGTCGGTTCGCTTACAGCTAACAACAATTTACCCATCTCGCTGCTTCTTTTGAGTCTCCCTAAAGTTTCAACGTTTGGATTTCGGTAGGGATGGAGTGAAAAGATCTCACCGATCCCCCTTATAAGGGCTAACTAGGTGATTTTGACCATATAATCCCCTTTTAACCAGCACAGCTAGCTCTTAAACATAAGTTAGTCATCAATGTCTGATTCGGAGGAAGCCTACTCTTCAAAGCATTTCTTCAAGCAAAACCCTGTCAACTTTCTTACTATACCCAGCTGAGTACGTGATATTGAATGCAGGTGATTTGCACAGATTTAAAAGAGATTTCAATAATGTACGTCGCTAAGGAATAGCAAAGGTAAAGGTGGTGGTTGGGTAAATGTGTCGGCGTTGATGAGTGCTCTAAGTACGCGCCACGCACTCGTGTTCCATTGAAATAGTAGCTCATGGTAAATGGCCTATGCTGTGACTTTCGGGTGAGCCGCTGTAGAAGTCAGCGTTTTTACCATTCCAGACAGGTTTTGTACCAATTTACCCGGTACCCGAGAGGGGGAAGGCTCGCCTAGCCGGGGCGAGGATCGATCTTACGACTGTGCGCGTGTCAGAAGCGCCTTTTGCGACTGCACCACGCACGCCCATGTTGAAGCGTAGCGTTCGAGTACAAGTATAATTCCCAGTTCGAGTACAAGTATAATTCCCAGGAATTTTGGCGAAAGGCAGCTTCGCTCGCATGCTTTTTGAGCAGAAGGGCCATCAGGACAGGAGCACTTCAGCACTGACGCTTATGCCGCAGAAACAGCTGTCGAGGTGACAAACTAGATCTTTGGTGCATGCAGTAGCAAAATGGTTCATTTTACAACACTTCTGTCAGAATCAGAAATGAAATTTTTACCTTCGCAACGGTCGAGTCCTGTAAAGTATTCAGCGATAAAACGAGAAGAAGAGATTAAATGGAAGCGCTCATCGCGAAGATGAAAAAAGCCGGTGTTCTCTGCCTTTTCGCTGAAGGAATTCGAAAAGTCAAAAGCGAATTTTGTAGATGAATTTCAAACTGAATCACCATTTCAAACTGTTCTCAGCTACCCATCCCTTCAAATTGGTGCACTACTGAACCTCGCAATGAATCAGTAGTGCACACCATGTCAATGTTTCGCAATGTCGAATAGGACAGGTGCGCAAATATGGCAGAAAAACCACGCGACACTCTTTGGTCAATAAATCAAGCACTATAATGAGGAAAAAATAGCAGTGCCTTGTACGGAGAAGTGTTTTTCGTAGACGAGACGAAAAACGAGTTCTCTTATCTACCTCAATGGGCAGATACTCGTTGTTTGACAAGAAAGAATTCGCAGTTGCCCTTCACAGTCTTCAAATTCACTGCTCTTTATAGGGAACACCGAGAGTTGGTCCTTTTGGAGCTCTAATATATTCCCCTACCCGTTTATTTTTTCTTCCATCCTTGTTTGGTGCTGATTCTGCAGAAGTCAGTGGACCTAACTTCCTTCAGAGGAACAAATCAATGAAATTTCGATGCACTCATTTTCGAATCAAAGCTGTGCAGTGCCGCGGGTAAAAGGACGCGTGTGGTATAGTGGTAAAACACACTACTAGCACCCGCACGGTCTAAGGATCGATCCTCGCCTGGACAAACCAAGCTTTTCATCCCTCAGGTGTCGGGTAAATTGGTAACAGACTTGTCTGGAAGGAAAAGTCACTGACTTGGTGTAGCTACGAACCAAAATGGAACACGAATGCCGCCGCACATCCCTAGTTGGGTGATAAACGCCGGCAACATTACTTTTATATCTTTACCTTGGGTAAGGATGTGGCTTAACGTGAGGTACACGAATAACGTTGCTGAGAACGGTTTTTCGTCGTCCTGAAATTAACTTCTCTAAGGTTGTTTTTGCTGATCAAAAACGCATCCCTGGAAGCAGAACGTTTGATGTGTAACCAGCATCCAAGCCCCTATCTTCCAGCTTTTTCCAGCTGATCAATAAAACCTGAGGTAGTATTTGGGCCTTCATTTGGCGCAAAACTCTGCAAAATAACAGTAACTGGATGACTTTAACGAGGTGATTTGCGTTTTACGACGGTAGCGTCGACATTGCTGCTACGTAGATTTGCCGTTTCCCCTTTTTGAAAACCACTTCTTGCTCCTTCGCTTCAATAATCACGTACGAATCAAGCTGATTACTGTATAAAATTCTCCAGAAAGGTCTCCAATTCACTTCTCATTGAATAAACTTCAAATTCTCTCGGTCCTAATCGCACCATCTCAATAGAAATCCATGCTCTATCTGATGAAATGTGTTTTCTAGGTATATTTAATACTAGGCATAGCGTGCGCGGTGCAGTGGTTAAAGCTGCTATTGACACCCACACGGTCGAGCGATTGATCCTCGCCCGGGTTAGCCAAGTCTTCCATTCCTCCAGGATCTACCTGCATGCGAACATGTTGCTCGCAAAATTAATCAGGCCCAACAAGTTCGATGTAGGTGGGGCAAAGCAAAAAAATATGATAAGTTAACAGTTGCTATCAGAGATAAGTAATTGGGGCTATCAAAGGATGAATAATCACACTTGCAGACACTCTGACATCCTTTCAAACGACCGTTTTTCAATTTCTCGAATACCTCCCGAAGGCTTCTTAGAGTTCAGCAGTTCACTCTGAACAACATCCCGTATTGGATTCAGCCCTTTTTGAAATGAACACAGGAAATTTGTTTAGTTCATTTGGGTGCGCCACGCTTTCGCTTTCTATTCAGAATCGTACAGATGTAGTGAATGGGTGTTTCCCATACCGACATGCGGAGGCCGTCCGGTACAAATAAGCGTCTTAATTTTCCTAAACAAAGTCCGGTACCAATTAACCCAGCCACGGAGAGATGGAGGGCTTGGTTAGCAGGAGTGAGGATTGATCGGTGACCTTTACACGGTACTATTGATGAATATCGACCAAAGCAAGAGAAAGAACCTATGACCTGGCTACTGTCAGCCTTCTGTTCCAGTTAGTCTCTTATCGTTTTTCTCATCTTTCCCTTATCTTGGCGGTTATATATCATGGTTTTTCCGGCGCCTCTTCTGCCCACACCGACAACTGTCAGGGTGAAAACCCGGAGCGATTGAAGTGAAGAACAGTTCTCTAGCGGGACTTCATCGAACAGAACTGGTCTGTAGCTGCACAACGTCTAGTAAAACGATGGGTATGTCGAGACTGTACCTGGGTTAACTTCATAGTGGCCCAATTCAGCGCGTTCGTAGTGAAATTTCGTCGGTCACGTCACTGTCACGATCAGACATTTACAAATCAAACGTTGACACCTCATTTCTATTCCAATAAGCCGCTATGGCTATATTTGTTCCGAAAAGAACTCTCTCGTCACATGCTGTATTACCGCCGCCGTTCTGAACTGTGATATATGCTGTTCTCTGCTCTCTATTTTTTAGAAAAATAGGCGACACTGGAAGACCACCATCACCCCGTCGATTATCCATTTCATCCTCTAACCTTCGATAAGGATTCTCTCCTACATTCTCCAGTGTTAAGCGATACAGGATTTTTCTAGGGTTTTTCTAGGGCCTGGAGTTGAAAATTCTTATTATGATTTTTATACTTCCATCGATTGCCTTCTGGTTTCTGTCTACTTCCTCAATTTGAAATCTACAAAGGTTGGAGATGCTGCCTCAAAATATTGAGCCCAGAAACGGACTCAAGGGACCCCTTTTCAGAGGTAGAAGAAGAATGGCAAGAGCCTCTTTTACGAATGCTGAAGCACTGCATTTTGTATAAAATTAACATAATCTCGACTTGCTGATGGTGATGTCTCACAGTTGTTACATGTACTTACTACAATTTTTGAAATATCATATTTATTCGAAACGTGAACTATAATTTTCCATACTCGACACTAATAAGGTCGCGTCTATGAAGAACACCTTCAGCACTTCTTTAATTTGGCTGTACCTTCACAACCCCACACTCTCCGAACATTGCTAGTACCACAAAAATTACCACAGGACGAGACCTTACATTATTTTCGATTCCAAGTTAACTGAAATGTGCGGTTTACTATTCAATATTTCACAATTAATACGTCAGTTGTCAATTGAAACCACTTTTCGTCAGCCTTTTTTTTCTCCGTTAAAGCGTGGCACTCTATCAAGCATTTGTTGCTGATTCAGCACCATTCTCCGCCTCACCGCCACCCCCGAACAGAGTGAATGAATAAGCTGGAAAGTCGGTAGATTTCTTCCCTTTTAGTCCTTAATCTATCCAACGGTCTCCTCCACCTCCTTTCGCTTCAACTGAGTTGGAAAATCTTGAAGTTTTCATTAAGCTTCTGTGACCATGTCTGCTTCCGATTAACATAAGCTGGAACTTCAGCATTCAGGGTTGTTTAGCGACACCCGAGATTGATTTAAACCTCTCCCATCCGGCTGTTCAAGTGGTATGTTCCCTTCCTCTATTCAAGAAACTGCCCATTTAGCCTAGTGTTCGAAGTCTTCGAGGGAATGCTTGAGTGAGAAAATGGAAAAGTTTCAGAATAAAATAGGTTTATATGAATCTCGGATGCCGATAAATAAAACTGAATGCTAAAGGCACAGCAATGCCGAGATTCAAGTCGATCATGGAGGGAAGTTGGAACATTAAGGCTTAAACATCCAGCTGAAATGAAGTTCTGCTGAAGCTCTAGCTCTCCTCGAGCTATCAGATGTTCCGGAGAGGATGATCAGCATCGTGTCTTCGGAAATCAATAGTTCGATATGGATCAATGAGTTCTGCCACGAAAGGAGGAAAGGACGGCATAGAAGAACTCGACGGAGGAGCACCATCGCCGTCTTTTTGTGACTTATGTGCTCTTGCACAGTCGAACCCACTTGTCGTACTTCTTTGCATAATTCTGTTGTAGGGCGTGCGTGGTGCAGTGGTAAGAGGCGCTAGTGACACCCGCACGGTCGATCGATCCTCGCCCATGCCAAACAAGCCTTCCATCCCTCCGGTGACCAGGGCCCAGATTCATGAACGGACGAGCGGTCTCCGAAACCGCGGTGCAGCCAGAACCAGACAGCAGAGTCGATGAGAGATTGCATCTAGCATAGAAAGTTTAGGATAAGTAGACAAAGGTGGGCGCCGATCGGGCTATGTCTCGGGGTTTATCAAGGGTTTACCAATGATGAATTTGGCCCAGATTTCTCTGGGAAGGTGGAGACACTGACTTGGTTCAGCAGCTGGCCTCACAACTCATTGTATAGGTCGAATACGTATTCACCAAGCCTCTACGATCCTGAATTGAACACGGGAGCGGCGGCGCGTCCTTCGAGGACTGATAAACGCCGACACCTTCACATTTACCTTTACCTTTTAGTGCGGAATGTGAATTTAACGTCTTAAATAATAGAGTGGCTATATTTTACCGTCGAAGTACATTGGGACCCGTCGACGTATGTAATTGCTTTCAGTCCACCATGAACTTGTGAACGGAGTCTTTGAATGCGAAGTGAAACGAGTATCTGGGTTTCTAGGAAAACGCAGCGAGGTTTTTCAGAAAGAAAAAGTGGTACGCTATCGAACAAGGGAATGAAAGGAATCGAGAATCGAGGCCACCAAGTTCTGAACGCCAGCTGTTTCGCCACCAGAAAAACGCCACTCGCTTCGCTGAGCTAAGCCGAAGACAAGAGCTGGGCGCGGCTATTGGACTTTTTCAGCGTCTAGATGAGTTTGATCGGCATCTCTCGCTCGAGCTAAATATAATAGCTTACAGACTAGAGACAGCAGCAACAGGTAAAGGGAAAGGTGTTGTTGATCAGTCCCCTGAGAACGAGTCACGCATTGGTGTTTCGTTCAGTGACATGGTGAACGCGTACTTGGCCTACACAATAAATTACGGGCCAGCCGCTATACTAAGTCGCAGTCCTTACTTTCCCAAACGAATCTGGTACTAATTTACCCGACCTGCGCCTGGATTCATCATTGGTAAACCCCCGATAAACCACGAGATATAGCCCGAACGGCGCCTACATTTGTCTACTTATAATAAACTTCTTATGTTAAACGCAATCTCTCGTCGACTCTGCCGACTGGTTCTGTCTGCGCCGCGGTTTCGGAGACCGCTCGTCCGTTCATGAATTTGGGCCCTGGAGGAATGGAAAGCTTGGTAAGCCTAGGCTAGGATCAATCGATAGACCGTGTTCGTGTCAGTAGGGCCTCTTACCACTGCACCACCAATGACCATTGAGCAGAGTTGTCTTCCTATAATGGCATTTATAACGGCATTATCCAACCTAACGGACACCAGTCCTCGATTTTCTTTCATTCGTCGAAATTCGCTGAAACTATGCACTTGGGGGTAATTGATGACGCTGATTACGAATCTGCCGTCCCTTTTTCACGTGGGTGGTTTCGAACCACCCAAATCGCTGCTTGGATGGTCCAGTCAGGATCACCGATTCCGCTGAACTTTGCCTATGGGGGTTATTTGGGGTCCAGAACACAAATCTGCTGTCCGTTTATCACGTGGGTGGTCTCGGACCACGCAAATCGCTGCTTGGGTGATTTAGTGAGGATCACCGACTCCGCTGAAACTTTGACCATGGGGGTTTTCTGGTGTCCTGAACACGAATCTGAGGTCCGTCTTTCCCTTGGTGGCCTTGAACCACCCATACCCATGCTGACATACCGACCTTATCTTGTGAGACTGACCTATAACCACCGTATTCAGCCGCTATTTGGAAAATGGACTTCACCACCATGTTCAAGACACCAGAGAACCCCCACTGAAAAAGTTTCAGCAAAATCAGTGATCCTGACTGGACCACCCATGTAGTCGATATGGGTGTCCGAGACCACCAAATGAAAAACGGACCTCAGATTCGTGTTCTGAACCCCAAATAACACCCATGGGCAAAGTTTTAGCAACACCGGCAATTTTGGCTGTACCACCCAAGTAGTCGATATGGGTGCCCGAGATCACCAGGTTAAAAATGGACCTGGACCTAAATTCAGACGGGTATCGGCATAATATACCCGAGAATAAACCCCGGCTGGCGCGATTATTCGCATTCATGAACGCGCCGCGGAGTTTATTTGGGGGATATCGCGGGTGTATTCCACTCCGCGGCGCGTTCATGAATGCGAATAATCGCGTCGACCGGGGTTTATTCTCGGGTAAATTGTGCCGATACTCGTCATGAATTTAGGCCCAGGTGAAAAACGGATCTCGAATTCGTGTTCAGAACCCCAAATAAGCCACATAGGCAAAGTTTTAGTAAAATCAGTGATTTTGACTATACCACCCGGTAGCGTTTTGGTGGTCCGAGATCACCAGGTGAAAAGTGAACCTCAGATTCGCGTTTTGGCCCTAAAAACCCCCACGGGCAAAGTTTCAGCGAATTTCAACGGCTGAGAAAAATCGAGTACTGGTGTCCGTTAAGTTGAATAGTGCTTGGAAAGCTTGGTAAGTGCAGGCCAGGATCGATCGATAGACCGTGTTGGTGTCAGTAGCGCCTCTTTACCACTGCACCACGCGTGCCCTTTTGACATAGGCGTCCTCCTGTAATAGCGTTTATAATGGATGTATTCAAAGGAAGGTCCGACCACATACCAAGCGAGCGGATAAAATCTTACCAACAGCGGGAACAGGGCTCACTGCGGCCCAGAAGAATCCACAATTGCAGATGGAACATCTCGAAGCGAACGGCGCGGGGATTGCGCCACGCCCTTGGCAGCTGTCCGCAACTGCACATCGAACGCACTGCGACGGGACGAGGGCGGAGGACTGGACGAGAGCTTCAACAAAAATGAGCGTGAACTGACGAGTAACAGCCCGGAGATGAACAGGCGAGGACGTGGCGGTGGGTCCCGCCTGGAACGGCGAAAAAGCCATTTCCGTGGGTTAATCAACGGATTGTGGGGCCACGATGAAAAAACGCGGCATTGATCTTGACGGTCGAGAGCGCAGAGTGGTGGGGGTGGTGGGCTGGACCGAGTGCGGTAAACCGAGGTCCTTGAGCAACTAAATGTGTCCGTTATCTTTTGCAGCGCTTAGTTTAGACTCTGCTGATCAACAAAATTTCCTCCTTCCCCTACCACAGAAATTCGCAGTGAAAATTCACCGCCAACTCCACCCAAAAAGCCAAAGCGCGGCTTCGCCGCGCTTTGGCTGGACCGAGTGCGGTAAACCGAGGTCCTTGAGCAACTAAATGTGTCCGTTATCTTTTGCAGCGCTTAGTTTAGACTCTGCTGATCAACAAAATTTCCTCCTTCCCCTACCACAGAAATTCGCAGTGAAAACCCCGCCAAAGCGCGGCTTCGCCGCGCTTTGGCTGGACCGAGTGCGGTAAACCGAGGTCCTTGAGCAACTAAATGTGTCCGTTATCTTTTGCAGCGCTTAGTTTAGACTCTGCTGATCAACAAAATTTCCTCCTTCCCCTACCACAGAAATTCGCAGTGAAAATTCACCGCCAACTCCACCCAAAACCCAGCCAAAGCGCGCGCTTTGGCTGGCCGAGTGCGGTAAACCGAGGTCCTTGAGCAACTAAATGTGTCCGTTATCTTTTGCAGCGCTTAGTTTAGACTCTGCTGATCAACAAAATTTCCTCCTTCCCCTACCACAGAAATTCGAGCGCGGCTTCGCCGCGCTTTGGCTGGACCGAGTGCGGTAAACCGAGGTCCTTGAGCAACTAAATGTGTCCGTTATCTTTTGCAGCGCTTAGTTTAGACTCTGCTGATCAACAAAATTTCCTCCTTCCCCTACCACAGAAATTCGCAGTGAAAATTCACCGCCAACTCCACCCAAAACCCAGCCAAAGCGCGGCTTCGCCGCGCTTTGGCTGGACCGAGTGCGGTAAACCGAGGTCCTTGAGCAACTAAATGTGTCCGTTATCTTTTGCAGCGCTTAGTTTAGACTCTGCTGATCAACAAAATCCTCCTTCCAGAAATTCGCAGTGAAAATTCACCGCCCTACCACAGAAATTCGCAGTGAAAATTCACCGCCAACTGCAGCCTGCTGATCAACAAAATTTCCTCCTTCCCCTACCCCAGCAGTGAAAATTCACCGCCAACGCGGCTTCGCCTTGAGCAACTAAATGTGTCCGTTATCTTTTTGGCTGGACCGAGTGCGGTAAACCGAGGTCCTTGAGCAATGTGTCCGTAATCTTTTGCAGCGCTTAGTGTCCGTTATCTTTTGCAGCGCTTAGTTTAGACTCTAAACCGGAGGTCCTGATCAACAAATGTGTCCGTTATCTTTTGCAGCGCCTCCTTCCCCTACCACAGAAATTCGCAGTGAAAATTCACCGCCAACTCCACCCAAAACCCAGCCAAAGCGCGGCTTCGCCGCGCTTTGGCTGGACCGAGTGCGGTAAACCGAGGTCCTTGAGCAACTAAATGTGTCCGTTATCTTTTGCAGCGCTTAGTTTAGACTCTGCTGATCAACAAAATTTCCTCCTTCCCCTACCACAGAAATTCGCAGTGAAAATTCACCGCCAACTCCAGCGCGGCTTCGCCGCGCTTTGGCTGGACCCGGTAAACCGACTTGAGCCATGTGTCCGCCAAAGCGCGGCTTCGCCGCGCTTCGCCGCGCTGGACCGAGTGCGGTAAACCGAGGTCCTTGAGCAACTAAATGTGTCCGTTATCTTTTGCAGCGCTTAGTTTAGACTCTGCTGATCAACAAAATTTCCTCCTTCCCCTACCACAGAAATTCGCAGTGAAAATTCACCGCCAACTCCACCCAAAACCCAGCCAAAGCGCGGCTTCGCCGCGCTTTGGCTGGACCGAGTGCGGTAAACCGAGGTCCTTGAGCAACTAAATGTGTCCGTTATCTTTTGCAGCGCTTAGTTTAGACTCTGCTGATCAACAAAATTTCCTCCTTCCCCTACCACAGAAATTCGCAGTGAAAATTCACCGCCAACTCCACCCAAAACCCAGCCAAAGCGCGGCTTCGCCGCGCTTTGGCTGGACCGAGTGCGGTAAACCGAGGTCCTTGAGCAACTAAATGTGTCCGTTATCTTTTGCAGCGCTTAGTTTAGACTCTGCTGATCAACAAAATTTCCTCCTTCCCCTAGCTTAGTTTAGACTCTGCTGATCAACAAAATTTCCTCCTTCCCCTACCACAGAAATTCGCAGTGAAAATTCACCGCCAACTCCACCCAAAACCCAGCCAAAGCGCGGCTTCGCCGCGCTTTGGCTGGACCGAGTGCGGTAAACCGAGGTCCTTGAGCAACTAAATGTGTCCGTTATCTTTTGCAGCCGTTATCTTTTGCAGCGCTTAGTTTAGACGAGGTCCTTGAGCAACTAAATGTGTCCGTTATCTTTTGCAGCGCTTAGTTTGATCAACAAAATTTCCTCCTTCCCCTACCACAGAAATTCGCAGTGAAAATTCACCGCCAACTCCACCCAAAACCCAGCCAAAGCGCGGCTTCGCCGCGCTTTGGCTGGACCGAGTGCGGTAAACCGAGGTCCTTGAGCAACTAAATGTGTCCGTTATCTTTTGCAGCGCTTAGTTTAGACTCTGCTGTTCACCACAGAAATTCGCAGTGAAAATTCACCGCCTGATCAACAAAATTGCGGTAAACCGAGGTCCTTGAGCAACTAAATGTGTCCGTTATCTTTTGCAGCGCTTAGTTTAGATTGATCAACAAAATTTCCTCCTTCGCCTACCACAGAAATTCGCAGTGAAAATTCACCGCCAACTCCACCAAATCCCAGCCAAAGCGCGGCTTCGCCGCGCTTTGCCTGGACCGAGTGCGGTAAACCGAGGTCCTTGAGCAACTAAATGTGCGGCTTTTGCAGCGCGCCGCGATCAACAAAATTTCCTCCTTCCCCTACCACAGAAATTCGCAGTGAAAATTCACCGACCGAGCGCGGCTTCGCCGCGCTTTGGCTGGTGCGGTAAACCGAGGTCCTTGAGCAACTAAATGTGTCCGTTATCTTTTGCAGCGCTTAGTTTAGACTCTGCTGATCAACAAAATTTCCTCCTTCCCCTACCACAGAAATTCGCAGTGAAAATTCACCGCCAACTCCACCCAAAACCCAGCCAAAGCGCGGCTTCGCCGCGCTTTGGCTGGACCGAGTGCGGTAAACCGAGGTCCTTGAGCAACTAAATGTGTCCGTTATCTTTTGCAGCGCTTAGTTTAGACTCTGCTGATCAACAAAATTTCCTCCTTCCCCTACCACAGAAATTCGCAGTGAAAATTCACCGCCAACTCCACCCAAAACCCAGCCAAAGCGCGGCTTCGCCGCGCTTTGGCTGGACCGAGTGCGGTAAACCGAGGTCCTTGAGCAACTAAATGTGTCCGTTATCTTTTGCAGCGCTTAGTTTAGACTCTGCTGATCAACAAAATTTCCTCCTTCCCCTACCACAGAAATTCGCAGTGAAAATTCACCGCCAACTCCACCCAAAACCCAGCCAAAGCGCGGCTTCGCCGCGCTTTGGCTGGACCGAGTGCGGTAAACCGAGGTCCTTGAGCAACTAAATGTGTCCGTTATCTTTTGCAGCGCTTAGTTTAGACTCTGCTGATCAACAAAATTTCCTCCTTCCCCTACCACAGAAATTCGCAGTGAAAATTCACCGCCAACTCCACCCAAAACCCAGCCAAAGCGCGGCTTCGCCGCGCTTTGGCTGGACCGAGTGCGGTAAACCGAGGTCCTTGAGCAACTAAATGTGTCCGTTATCTTTTGCAGCGCTTAGTTTAGACTCTGCTGATCAACAAAATTTCCTCCTTCCCCTACCACAGAAATTCGCAGTGAAAATTCACCGCCAACTCCACCCAAAACCCAGCCAAAGCGCGGCTTCGCCGCGCTTTGGCTGGACCGAGTGCGGTAAACCGAGGTCCTTGAGCAACTAAATGTGTCCGTTATCTTTTGCAGCGCTTAGTTTAGACTCTGCTGATCAACAAAATTTCCTCCTTCCCCTACCACAGAAATTCGCAGTGAAAATTCACCGCCAACTCCACCCCAAACCCAGCCAAAGCGCGGCTTCGCCGCGCTTTGGCTGGACCGAGTGCGGTAAACCGAGGTCCTTGAGCAACTAAATGTGTCCGTTATCTTTTGCAGCGCTTAGTTTAGACTCTGCTGATCAACAAAATTTCCTCCTTCCCCTACCACAGAAATTCGCAGTGAAAATTCACCGCCAACTCCACCCAAAACCCAGCCAAAGCGCGGCTTCGCCGCGCTTTGGCTGGACCGAGTGCGGTAAACCGAGGTCCTTGAGCAACTAAATGTGTCCGTTATCTTTTGCAGCGCTTAGTTTAGACTCTGCTGATCAACAAAATTTCCTCCTTCCCCTACCACAGAAATTCGCAGTGAAAATTCACCGCCAACTCCACCCAAAACCCAGCCAAAGCGCGGCTTCGCCGCGCTTTGGCTGGACCGAGTGCGGTAAACCGAGGTCCTTGAGCAACTAAATGTGTCCGTTATCTTTTGCAGCGCTTAGTTTAGACTCTGCTGATCAACAAAATTTCCTCCTTCCCCTACCACAGAAATTCGCAGTGAAAATTCACCGCCAACTCCACCCAAAACCCAGCCAAAGCGCGGCTTCGCCGCGCTTTGGCTGGACCGAGTGCGGTAAACCGAGGTCCTTGAGCAACTAAATGTGTCCGTTATCTTTTGCAGCGCTTAGTTTAGACTCTGCTGATCAACAAAATTTCCTCCTTCCCCTACCACAGAAATTCGCAGTGAAAATTCACCGCCAACTCCACCCCAAACCCAGCCAAAGCGCGGCTTCGCCGCGCTTTGGCTGGACCGAGTGCGGTAAACCGAGGTCCTTGAGCAACTAAATGTGTCCGTTATCTTTTGCAGCGCTTAGTTTAGACTCTGCTGATCAACAAAATTTCCTCCTTCCCCTACCACAGAAATTCGCAGTGAAAATTCACCGCCAACTCCACCCAAAACCCAGCCAAAGCGCGGCTTCGCCGCGCTTTGGCTGGACCGAGTGCGGTAAACCGAGGTCCTTGAGCAACTAAATGTGTCCGTTATCTTTTGCAGCGCTTAGTTTAGACTCTGCTGATCAACAAAATTTCCTCCTTCCCCTACCACAGAAATTCGCAGTGAAAATTCACCGCCAACTCCACCCCAAACCCAGCCAAAGCGCGGCTTCGCCGCGCTTTGGCTGGACCGAGTGCGGTAAACCGAGGTCCTTGAGCAACTAAATGTGTCCGTTATCTTTTGCAGCGCTTAGTTTAGACTCTGCTGATCAACAAAATTTCCTCCTTCCCCTACCACAGAAATTCGCAGTGAAAATTCACCGCCAACTCCACCCAAAACCCAGCCAAAGCGCGGCTTCGCCGCGCTTTGGCTGGACCGAGTGCGGTAAACCGAGGTCCTTGAGCAACTAAATGTGTCCGTTATCTTTTGCAGCGCTTAGTTTAGACTCTGCTGATCAACAAAATTTCCTCCTTCCCCTACCACAGAAATTCGCAGTGAAAATTCACCGCCAACTCCACCCAAAACCCAGCCAAAGCGCGGCTTCGCCGCGCTTTGGCTGGACCGAGTGCGGTAAACCGAGGTCCTTGAGCAACTAAATGTGTCCGTTATCTTTTGCAGCGCTTAGTTTAGACTCTGCTGATCAACAAAATTTCCTCCTTCCCCTACCACAGAAATTCGCAGTGAAAATTCACCGCCAACTCCACCCAAAACCCAGCCAAAGCGCGGCTTCGCCGCGCTTTGGCTGGACCGAGTGCGGTAAACCGAGGTCCTTGAGCAACTAAATGTGTCCGTTATCTTTTGCAGCGCTTAGTTTAGACTCTGCTGATCAACAAAATTTCCTCCTTCCCCTACCACAGAAATTCGCAGTGAAAATTCACCGCCAACTCCACCCAAAACCCAGCCAAAGCGCGGCTTCGCCGCGCTTTGGCTGGACCGAGTGCGGTAAACCGAGGTCCTTGAGCAACTAAATGTGTCCGTTATCTTTTGCAGCGCTTAGTTTAGACTCTGCTGATCAACAAAATTTCCTCCTTCCCCTACCACAGAAATTCGCAGTGAAAATTCACCGCCAACTCCACCCAAAACCCAGCCAAAGCGCGGCTTCGCCGCGCTTTGGCTGGACCGAGTGCGGTAAACCGAGGTCCTTGAGCAACTAAATGTGTCCGTTATCTTTTGCAGCGCTTAGTTTAGACTCTGCTGATCAACAAAATTTCCTCCTTCCCCTACCACAGAAATTCGCAGTGAAAATTCACCGCCAACTCCCCAAACCCCAAAAAGTGCGGTAAACCGAGGTCCTTGAGCCTAAAAAGCGCGGCTTCGCCGCGCAGTGAAAATTCACCGCCAACTCCACCCAAACCCAGCCAAAGCGCGGCTTCGCCGCGCTTTGGCTGGACCGAGTGCGGTAAACCGAGGTCCTTGAGCAACTAAATGTGTCCGTTATCTTTTGCAGCGCTTAGTTTAGACTCTGCTGATCAACAAAATTTCCTCCTTCCCCTACCACAGAAATTCGCAGTGAAAATTCACCGCCAACTCCACCCAAAACCCAGCCAAAGCGCGGCTTCGCCGCGCTTTGGCTGGACCGAGTGCGGTAAACCGAGGTCCTTGAGCAACTAAATGTGTCCGTTATCTTTTGCAGCGCTTAGTTTAGACTCTGCTGATCAACAAAATTTCCTCCTTCCCCTACCACAGAAATTCGCAGTGAAAATTCACCGCCAACTCCACCCCAAACCCAGCCAAAGCGCGGCTTCGCCGCGCTTTGGCTGGACCGAGTGCGGTAAACCGAGGTCCTTGAGCAACTAAATGTGTCCGTTATCTTTTGCAGCGCTTAGTTTAGACTCTGCTGATCAACAAAATTTCCTCCTTCCCCTACCACAGAAATTCGCAGTGAAAATTCACCGCCAACTCCACCCAAAACCCAGCCTAAAGCGCGGCTTCGCGGCTTCTGGCCGCGTAAACCGAGGTTTGAGCAACTGTTATCTTTTGCACCTTAGTTTAGCGCTGATAAACAGAAATTCGCAGTGAAAATTCACTTGAGCAACTAAATGTGTCCGTTATCTTTTGCAGCGCTTAGTTTAGACTCTGCTGATCAACAAAATTTCCTCCTTCCCCTACCACAGAAATTCGCAGTGAAAATTCACCGCCAACTCCACCCAAAACCCAGCCAAAGCGCGGCTTCGCCGCGCTTTGGCTGGACCGAGTGCGGTAAACCGAGGTCCTTGAGCAACTAAATGTGTCCGTTATCTTTTGCAGCGCTTAGTTTAGACTCTGCTGATCAACAAAATTTCCTCCTTCCCCTACCACAGAAATTCGCAGTGAAAATTCACCGCCAACTCCACCCCAAACCCAGCCAAAGCGCGGCTTCGCCGCGCTTTGGCTGGACCGAGTGCGGTAAACCGAGGTCCTTGAGCAACTAAATGTGTCCGTTATCTTTTGCAGCGCTTAGTTTAGACTCTGCTGATCAACAAAATTTCCTCCTTCCCCTACCACAGAAATTCGCAGTGAAAATTCACCGCCAACTCCACCCATCTTTTGCAGCGCTTAGTTTAGACTTGCCGATCACCAAAAACCCAGCCAAAGCGCGGCTTCGCCGCGCTTTGGCTGGACCGAGTGCGGTAAACCGAGGTCCTTGAGCAACTAAATGTGTCCGTTATCTTTTGCAGCGCTTAGTTTAGACTCTGCTGATCAACAAAATTTCCTCCTTCCCCTACCACAGAAATTCGCAGTGAAAATTCACCGCCAACTCCACCCAAAACCCAGCCAAAAGCGCGGCTTCGCCGCGCTTTGGCTGGACCGAGTGCGGTAAACCGAGGTCCTTGAGCAACTAAATGTGTCCGTTATCTTTTGCAGCGCTTAGTTTAGACTCTGCTGATCAACAAAATTTCCTCCTTCCCCTACCACAGAAATTCGCAGTGAAAATTCACCGCCAACTCCACCCCAAACCCAGCCAAAGCGCGGCTTCGCCGCGCTTTGGCTGGACCGAGTGCGGTAAACCGAGGTCCTTGAGCAACTAAATGTGTCCGTTATCTTTTGCAGCGCTTAGTTTAGACTCTGCTGATCAACAAAATTTCCTCCTTCCCCTACCACAGAAATTCGCAGTGAAAATTCACCGCCAACTCCACCCAAAACCCAGCCAAAGCGCGGCTTCGCCGCGCTTTGGCTGGACCGAGTGCGGTAAACCGAGGTCCTTGAGCAACTAAATGTGTCCGTTATCTTTTGCAGCGCTTAGTTTAGACTCTGCTGATCAACAAAATTTCCTCCTTCCCCTACCACAGAAATTCGCAGTGAAAATTCACCGCCAACTCCACCCAAAACCCAGCCAAAGCGCGGCTTCGCCGCGCTTTGGCTGGACCGAGTGCGGTAAACCGAGGTCCTTGAGCAACTAAATGTGTCCGTTATCTTTTGCAGCGCTTAGTTTAGACTCTGCTGATCAACAAAATTTCCTCCTTCCCCTACCACAGAAATTCGCAGTGAAAATTCACCGCCAACTCCACCCAAACCCCAGCCAACGCGCGGCTTCGCCGCGCTTTGGCTGGACCGAGTGCGGTAAACCGAGGTCCTTGAGCAACTAAATGTGTCCGTTATCTTTTGCAGCGCTTAGTTTAGACTCTGCTGATCAACAAAATTTCCTCCTTCCCCTACCACAGAAATTCGCAGTGAAAATTCACCGCCAACTCCACCCCAAACCCAGCCAAAGCGCGGCTTCGCCGCGCTTTGGCTGGACCGAGTGCGGTAAACCGAGGTCCTTGAGCAACTAAATGTGTCCGTTATCTTTTGCAGCGCTTAGTTTAGACTCTGCTGATCAACAAAATTTCCTCCTTCCCCTACCACAGAAATTCGCAGTGAAAATTCACCGCCAACTCCACCCAAAACCCAGCCAAAGCGCGGCTTCGCCGCGCTTTGGCTGGACCGAGTGCGGTAAACCGAGGTCCTTGAGCAACTAAATGTGTCCGTTATCTTTTGCAGCGCTTAGTTTAGACTCTGCTGATCAACAAAATTTCCTCCTTCCCCTACCACAGAAATTCGCAGTGAAAATTCACCGCCAACTCCACCCAAAACCCTAAATGTGTCCGTTAAAGCGCGGCTTCGCCGGGCCTGGACCGAGTGCGGTAAACCGAGGTCCTTGAGCAACTAAATGTGTCCGTTATCTTTTGCAGCGCTTAGTTTAGACTCTGCTGATCAACAAAATTTCCTCCTTCCCCTACCACAGAAATTCGCAGTGAAAATTCACCGCCAACTCCACCCCAAACCCAGCCAAAGCGCGGCTTCGCCGCGCTTTGGCTGGCTGCGGTAAACCGCCGAGTGCGGTAAACCGAGGTCCTTGAGCAACTAAATGTGTCCGTTATCTTTTGCAGCGCTTAGTTTAGACTCTGCTGATCAACAAAATTTCCTCCTTCCCCTACCACAGAAATTCGCAGTGAAAATTCACCGCCAAAATTCACCGCCAACTCCACCCAAACCCACACAGCGCGGCTTCGCCGCGCTTTGGCTGGACCGAGTGCGGTAAACCGAGGTCCTTGAGCAACTAAATGTGTCCGTTATCTTTTGCAGCGCTTAGTTTAGACTCTGCTGATCAACAAAATTTCCTCCTTCCCCTACCACAGAAATTCGCAGTGAAAATTCACCGCCAACTCCACCCAAAACCCAGCCAAAGCGCGGCTTCGCCGCGCTTTGGCTGGACCGAGTGCGGTAAACCGAGGTCCTTGAGCAACTAAATGTGTCCGTTATCTTTTGCAGCGCTTAGTTTAGACTCTGCTGATCAACAAAATTTCCTCCTTCCCCTACCACAGAAATTCGCAGTGAAAATTCACCGCCAACTCCACCCCAAACCCAGTCAAAGCCAACCGAGCCAATTAGAAATTCCCGTTTCAGATGTGCAATATATAAAAGAGGCGGACGGTGGAGGTGGGGTGGATGTGGAAGTTAAAGTCCGAGAAATAAGTTAATGTTTTGTCAGCAGAGTGTTCATTCCACCTCTCCAGGAAATTTGAGATGTGTTTGCTCGCAAATTTTAATGGCGTGCATTTCGTTTCAGCCTGCAAAGATAGGCGATATCGAACTCTAGGATAGTGTCCGCAAAACAGCTTCAATCTCATTGTGCAGTGCTGTGTTTGTGCAGTGTGTCACAATTATTTCGCGATTTTAGAACGCTCCGTGATTGTTAGATTTGTTAAGGAAATTCTGAAAGTGTGCAAAGTAGACCTTCTTCCGAGAGAGGGCCGTAGTCTACTTTTTGTGTAGCGCATCAATTGTGCACTATATTTCACCTTTTTCTCAACTTTTTAGATGACTCCGTGATTCTGAATTTCTATTCGCGAATTTTGAAATTTCTCCTTCTTAAAAAGGGCAATACCAAAGTATAGGGGTACTTATGCAATGGAAAAGTTAGCTCATCGTGTAGAGCTGCATTTGATCAGTACTTTCAAATTTTACTACGATTTTAGAAAACCTCGTTTGCGATTTGTAGAAGTTTTTCTCGATTTTTTGAAGCTCGCAAGTCATGTTAGAGCGTGCTCCGAGGAGGAGGGTGTGCGACGCGGCTAGCGCGGAGGCAGAGACGCAGAGCGGCTGGCGCCCAGTCGGCCGCCGCGCGCGCTCTCGCTCTCTCACGCCTCCCCGCCGCGACGACGGCCGCGGCCACCCATCGCACCCACTTGAATTTCTCCACCCACAGTTGGTGAGCCCCGGCCAGTCATCCTGAGCTGATTCCGGAGTTGATCCGTCCCCTATCAGTCGCTGATCTGATAATTCATTCATTCATCACTCGCTCATCACATCATCATCGTCGTCGTCGTCTCGTCTAGTGTGCTGCTGCTGCTGCTGCGGTGAATGTGGTGTAACTCTAGGCGCGTCAAGGCATGATAGCTCGTCTATCGTGTGCCTGGCATCATTGACGACGTCCACACAGACCGACCGATCGCCGATCGTGCGACAATCACAGAAGAAACACACCAGCCCCATGCCGGACACGATCCAGAACGGCAAGGTGTCAGCACCGCCGGCGCCTCCACCGCCTCCGCCACCGGAGAAGCCGCGCAGGGCCGATGGCCGCCGCAGGGCCATGAAAAAGGTCGACGAACTGCATCCAGCTGTCGAACCTCCCGTCGGGTTAGTCGATTTGTTCGTTTTCTTCGTTGCTCGTTTTTTTTTTCACGAACACCAATGTCTGCACTGGGCGTCAGACGCCTATTTTTTATCATTTTTCTGTTATTTTTTACACTTTTATTTACTTCCTACACTATTGAGTATTTCCGCAATTTCTATTCTCATCGCTGACCACGTTGTCCTGGGTTGGAGCCGATATAAGGATCGCACTTTTCGTTCTTACTGGAACCTTTAAATGAACGATCTTTAAATGGTTCAGTATTTAAATAGTTTTTAAATGTGCGTTTTCAAGTTCTCCATACTAGAGCTTTAGTTTCAGTAAGCTTCTATATATAAATACGACCTCCTAAAGTTGTTTTTACCACATCTCCCGCTCATACTGCATCTTATTTTGTTCTGACTGTATCCTCTTGAAAGCAGGTCACCCAACAACTGATTCAGAAGATAATTGATAAGCATATAATTACTTACCGAGTACCTTCTGCGCTCGTGATTTCTTTGACGTCTTGCAGCTATCTTACCTAAGGCCTCGGCTTAGACCTTGGGACTGCGGTGCTAAATAAATTGTGTTTCATTCGCCTTATTTCTTCATATAGACCTGCTCGGAATCGTGCTCTAGTGTTGTGGATTTGAAATTGCTTAAAAAACTATTTGTTCAGTCTTTAGGAATCTATTTTGTGCATCAATAATAAGAAAAGAATGCCAGTAAGACGACATCATGTAGATTTTATATAAAGAGATATTCCTAATACCCGTGCTTGTCCGTTCGCTGCATTACGTGCTTTTAGCACAGCGATTCGTTTAAGCAAACATCGGTTGTAGTTTTACCTTTCTGAGAAACTGCGGAGTTGTTTGAGGGGTGAGTGTGTTTTGATTTTATTAACGTTTACATTAATTTTCACCCAATTTTGTCAGAATTTTGTTTTCAGAGATTATTACGAGTCAGTATGTGAAGTTTGTTTCCAAATTCAATTGCTAAACATGGGGTAGCTTTTACATTTCGCTTCGGGTGCTCTGGTACATGGCTGTTTTTTGTTTCACGTATTCCAACAAGATTGGTAGATGAATAGCTCTCATGAACGCATCTGACTGCCAAAGTGCAATCTCGTTTTTAGCGATAGATTGTTGTTGTTCGACTATTGAGCAGAGATCCATCATTACTTCGTTAGTCCTGTGTTTTTGTGGTGTTTCGAGTTGGCGAGCTGTGCCTGACGTTCTCTTCTAGAATACTGGATCTCTTCGAAGAGTGACAGATGTACCAAAGTGCTCTCGCATTCCGACTTTTGGTGACACATATACATTTCGGAGGAGCTAAAAATTCACCATCTTCTAGGTCCTGTTTTGTGTCGAATGTCGAGTTGATTATCTACAAAACTGATCTGATTTTCAGCAATGACATTATAGGTTTAACTTCTTTAGTACCGATGTAATTCAATATGTGGAAAAGAATGGATAATGCATCTTAATTGAGTTTACTGGATTCTTCCAATCTCAAAGTACTGTAAGTTGGTTCTTGAAGAGGTTTTGAAAACAGTTGTCTGAACATTTTCAGTCTGTCCTCATTATTTTTATTTTATTTCGTCATTGTGAGTGCCGAGCAACGGACTGTGTTGTTTTTCGATATGTCGCCTTCAATGTTTCACTCACCATAAGCCGACACTTTCAAATGACGTGTCTGCGTGTATTTCGAAATACCACATTTTGTTTGGGTGTTTTCGAGGACTCGAAACAAAGAACCAAACTCGACTCATCTAGAAATAACCCGTCAGGAACGTACTAGACGTCCCATCCATTGATCTTTCAATTTCCCACATCAGCTCCCTGGTATGTGATAGCGTTAGGCGCTGAAAAAGGTTACTCAAATGTGAGAAAAGTTACCTATGCCGTGTGTGGAGAGTTTTCGAAGAATCTCTAGTGTTTGGTTCGTTCGCGGTCCTATGTCGGCTCCCTGGGGCCGAATGCTCGTGTCTGCCGAGCTGGGAAGAGCTAGCTGCGCCGACATGCTGAGAGGCGTCGGCGTGGGGAGAAATTCCCGGCTCGGGAGACACGAGCATACGGCCCCTGGTACCTCTTCCCATTTGATAATGTGAGGGGGAGAATATGAGCACCTCTATAAGTGCATGATCTACCCCAACATCTTTGGTTTTTCTTCTGTCTGTGTATCTGTTATGTTCAGGAATGGGGAGGTTACCCTGTGAAATGCCGGCGACGAACCGCTTTAGTTTCACGGTTTTTCTTATCCAACCGCTCATGTTTCTTGGCCTGAGTAGCATTCCTCACACCCACCCACCTCACTCGCCTATTTGCATTCTAAAATAGCTGAGATACTTTTCTGTGACAAGAATTGTTCCTTGGACGGTAACGGAAATCGAACTAGAGGAGTGAAGTCTTTCTGGATGTTGGTGGACTTCACATTGTCATGGAATTTGTGCTGGTTCAGACAATCGCCTAGTTGTTGGCTATTTATTACATTCAGTACTTAATTTTCATTGAAAAGAGAATTTTATGGTTGATTTTGTGCTCAAATCATTTGGTTTTAGGAAATTGACATTTGAGTTTGAATAGCAGCAGTGTGCTTTTCCTCGGAATACTTGTCTTGTTCTCATTGCAGTTCGTTCGTCAAAGTCATCATTTTCTGTTTTTGAATCTAAGCGGTTATAGAAAAAGCTTCCACACTTCTATTCTGCTGAAATAATTCGATGAAAAGTAATGAAGTACACTTCAGTAGCATGATGTCATATGTTTTTTCTCCTGCTGTACCGAGAACATTGGGAAGGTTGTTGAGGAGCGCATGTTCGATTTTTATTGTTGTTGCGTGCACGCATGAAATTCTAGAAGCTGTTCTTGACGATCCATGGTTACTGAACGGATTTTGTGATAAAACGCACGTTTCACGTTACATTTGTGTCTATATTTACATTCATTGAGTCTAACGTTGTAGGACAACTCGGTCTGGTCGGAGAACAAACAGCGAAGCACAGTGATGTTGATCAGACCGAGGAAGAATGCTAGAGATCCCTTTAGTGGCCTAAAGGAAGCTCAATCGGAGTTGATTTGCTTTCTTTGGGATGAGTGTGTATTCCATCCCAAGGAGAAGGCTTGTTATCTTTATTTTAGCATTATTTAGCATTTAGATATTGGTATTTATTACAATTTTCTATGTATTAACCTATCGAGTACGTGTATTGTAGAGCATTTCTCGTGGGGTCCCTACTGATTTTCCAATGCGCTGGTCTTTGAGGCGTTATCGATATAGTTTTTCGTAGCCAGGAGTTAGGCATTCATCTGAGTGCGTGTCATTCTTTCGTCTCGTGGTGCAAGAACAAACCGGCTCAGGAGTTTCTTAGACGGTTTGCTATACCCGCATCAATCAGCCGATCGGAAAAAGTCTCATGTTCGGCCTGCTGTGTGGGTTACTGCGATGAATCTCACCACATTTGCATATTTCCTCTTGATTATGCCTTAGTCGTGGATTACTTTCCTCTTTCAATTACTTTACAACATTCCCCTCTGTACCTTTTATTCAACTCTAAGTTATTCGTTTTGCAAATTCTTCCTTTCCCTATTGTGATTTTCTCCTGCAGTACCGTTTTTGAGGTCATCTTGAACTGAGGTACTTTTTTGACAGCTGTTTATTGATTCCATATCTCATTAACGTTGTTTTGATAGATGATTTGATTGCTGCTGAGGGCGCGCTGGGCTTGGGTCAACGGTAACATTGGTTTGGTGATGTAGGAAGGAATTAATAGAATTGATATAACAGAATTGAAACAATTTAGTTATATAAGGAAGTGCAAAAGTTTTCGGACTCGATACAAAACAGTTCATTTTATAATATCTGAACAATGATTCTTACCGTTAATGTCAATCCATTTTTTGTGGATAAGAACGAAGATACTATCAACCTGCTATTTTCTTCTGAGCTGGGTTTTGCCTTCGTCTACGTTGGCCCATCACCTGCGTCGATTTTCGACGCTTAAATTTTTTGTAGTGTAGGCAGTCATCGTTTCCCTGCCTTATCTATCCTTTCTGTGTTTGTTTTAGCTTCCTGTTTCATGTCTATTCGAGCAAGGTACTGTGGATGCACTGGTATGCTGTGCTACACAATATTACCAGGCGAACGACACTTATATCTACCGTACTTACGGACGGACATACCTTAGTGCAATGAACTTTTGGTGCTTTGTGATTCACATAGATTGGTTGAGCTCGGTTTCATCCTGGATTTGCCACTTGCGAAATGCACAAATGAAATAGAAAAAAATTGTAGTTTGTGAAATGGACGTCTGTCGGTGAAGAGTCTGAGAACAAGTGGAACATCTTTGTCAAAATAGCCGAAATGTAGCCGCTTCTCTTGTGTATTGAATGTCTCCTGAGTGTTCGAGTATTGTATTGTAGTTGTTCGATGGTAAACATACGGCTGTAGTGGATGCTATACGAAAGGCACTGGTTGTACGATGTTCTCCCCATTTCATGGCCGACTGGTCGCATTCACACTGCGCTTGTACTATTCTTGACTCGTAGTTCATTGACCTTGCCAATTTTCCTAAAGACTTCCTGGGTTCAATTTATATGCTCAAAGTAGTGCTCTCTGCTATGATTGTGGCAGTATTATTACAAGAGTCGGCAGTTAGTGTAGTTGAATATGCTGGGGCTAGGAGGCCAGCATGTGGGTAGCGTAGCGTCAAGTGTCTGTTTTTCATTGTATTATTTTCCGCGCTCGTAATACACCATAGTTTGGTACGTCCGTGAGTGTAAGGCACTATTCATAACTGCCGCAGCAAGCATGTTGATAGAAACTCGGGGTATATAGTGTCTTTTCTCCAGATGTGCCGCATATTATTTCCTCTTCTTTAGACTGCTTTCGATCCTTATTACCTTTTCCTCCATTTTTTACCTTCCCTATTATTCATTCTATTGTTCTAATCCTTCTGGACCCAATTTTACAATTGTTATACCTGGAATAATCTTTGGGATAGACCCTCAGTAAACTTCATGGCGCGTGAATGCGTCACGGTTTGTATGCCGTCTGGGGTTCGGAACCATCAACAACACGTTGATGAATAGCCTTGAAATATACCTCTTCTACAATCCATGACTTGTCAACCTTCACAGCGAGGTTACTGAGGGTTCTTCCGGATTTATACGTCCCACTCGGACTACTTGGAGTTTCCGAATCGTCGCCATTCTCATAAGCTGTATAACACGTACAAATTCCGAGTAGACATTCAATAAACCCCGCTGTGAGCGTTGACAAATCATGGTTTGTAATAGGGGTATTTTCCGAGGTTTATTCTAGAAATGCCATTCGTGAATATGGGCTCTCATCTTCTCAAATTTATGACTTCGGACTATTGGTCTATTCAGCTTTTTGGGGATCAAGTGTTCGGCGTTTGAAGAATAGCGAAATGAAGGGACTTGATGGGAACAGGTCCAGACCTCCTCGGATACGTGAGAAATGGGTTAGCTTTGCGTTCTGATCCTCATCGAAAAGCTGTGAGTAGCTCGTAAACCTCCGTCAAAGCTCCGCCACACATCTGTTTTTGAGGACATTTTTTCGTCGTCGGCAGCGATGGCAGATCTACCGCTGAAGCCCTGCTGATCTGCTAGTAGGTTTTTTGACGGACCAGCGGATGTTGATACTGTTCAGCTCTATTGATGTTTAAAAATTCTACATAATGAAAAAACGTCGTGCGCACACGATTTTTATTGGATGGGTATTTCGGAGCGAGCGTTGTTCGATATCGCGCTTGCCTACGCGTGTTCGTACATAACACCCCGATTTGAATTGCGAATTGCGGATGAAGTCACGCAGTACCGCTGTTGGACAGTCGCTTCTCGTGTTTCGCTAGACTTAGTGAATATTTCTGTGGCGACTCCAAAAGTTGGTCGTTCAAACGAATCGTTTGAAGCCAACCACAGTGTTTCGTCTGTCACCTGTATTTTTGTTCTACCGCTGGTGTAATAGTGTGGCACAGATGACAGTTTTGTCATGCTGATACTATTTTCACCTATATCGCTGTGAGAAGTGATCATCGCTCAATTCTCTCGCCGAGCCAGTCATGCCAATTGATTTCCACCAGCGGTAAGTGTTGTACCAGTCTTGAGTGCTGGGTGATTTTCTCACCTTAGTGTTATATTTTTCACCTTACTGTTTCCTTTTTTTTCGAATTTCAGTCTGAAAGTGGTTTCCTTCTGATTTTTTAGTTCTCTTTCAAAGTTTTTTTCTGTCTAAAGTGCTTCGTAGCGCAGTAGATGTGCCATTCTGCTGAAAAGGTGGAATTGTGGCGCTATGGTCCGTTCTTTGTCGCCAGAATTCTTGAAAAAGCAGATCTACAACTGAGCCTGTTAATTTTGTAATTTACTTCAGAGAAGTTGCATTGCCCATAATTTAAAAAAAAATTGAAGGCTTCCTCACGCAGGCTCAATTTAATCGTTCGTTTTTTCTTAACTTTGATATATTTTTGAGATCGTATTGTTTCATGTGGTTTTGCGGTATGCAAGAAATTTGATGGGTAATCGTCAAGAAAAATGCTACAGCTGCTGGCGAGATTTCCTTACTCATCAACATTCCGTAGTTGGATTATGTTTTACGTTTTCTTGTTTCATTTTCATTTCATATTTCGTGATTTCAGTAGGGCACCCTTATTCCAACTTTGTCGAACTAGAAATGCTAATCTCTATTTTTGAAGTAAAATTGATTGTGGACTCGGTATACGCTCGATGACGCTGGCGAAAAGTAGTGATGAGAAATTTCATCGAAGGTCTTATCATTTTCATTTGGAAAGCGAATATAGGAGGAATTTTTGATTGTTACGATTTCTTGTATGGTTTTAGTAGAGATTTTTACCGTTACTGCTGTCCTTACGTGATCGATTGATCAATTGCCCATCATTTGTGCATCGAGCTGATTGTCTGTGCCGTTCGATGTAGTAGTGACTGGGAAAGAGAGAAGTGCGCTGAACTACCGTACCGTTCTGATGTCACGTTTTTCTTATAATCAATAATCAATCAAGTTGTCTAGTATCACATGAAGTCTGAAGATTGGCCAGTGAAAGCACGTGCTTTTTTACGATTTCTCACGTGCCAAAGTGGCAATGTGTTTGATCACGCACTTGTTGCACGGTAGAACCGTTGTATATTAGAATCAACGCCCAGCCTTAAGTGTTTTTTTGATTCATCGATTCTCCAATATTCTGCACTTTTTCAAATACAAGTTCACCGAAGTCGATGGTTTTGCAGCCAGCCGTTTTTTAATCATGTTTGAAATTCATTTAAAATACCGTGTTTGCGCTACATGGCTCATTTTCAGAATCGGCACGAACTGGCTATCAGGTGAAGAGCGATCTCGGCTCGAAGCCGTGCAACGCGATTGGCGGCTTAGTCGACCATACAACGCGAATTCGACTAATCGGGTCAGTTGATAAATGTTTCTACCTATCTTTATAATTTTTTGTTGTTTGAACTTTTGATAATAGTTTTTATTACATCTTCTCTCAATGGTTTCATCATAACCATTCTGAATCTCTTCTGCTTAGTAATGTTGGCTATACCTATTATTAAAACAATGATGGATCGTTTCGGTATTATTTTTCCTCTAGGAGATCAACACCCTGCCTTTAAAATGTATATCAGAGCCTGTTTTTGAAGGTTGCCGTGGATAGACGGACACCCAAAATACGCACGATCTATTTTTAATTCAGTGTTTGGCACAATAGTTTTCTTGATATTTCACCATCGAAACGGTGAGGTTCTAGGACAACAGGCAAGTAATTAAGTTGTGCTCGCGTCGGAGGGTTCTACTATTTCGATGAAGAAATTACAGTTGTTCAGTTGAGTTTATTGAGAGTTTTTCCGAAAGCGCGATCCTCTTGCAGAGCGGCGGCAGGAGAATATCCAACGCGAGCGGGGATACAAAAAAACTCATTCGGATACAAAAATCAGAGGAATAACCAATTGCGGTTTTCTGTGAGGATGTAGCTATGCTGAAAATGTTGGATGTAGGCGTGGATTTGATTAAAAAGCGTGTAATAGCGCGTTGTAGTAGGTAGTTAATCAAAAAGGCAATTGAAAATTATATCGACGTGAACGTAATGAGGTGGACATATGGTGCATAGTTTTTAACATGGGGTGCGTGGCGGTATTGTGGTTTGCTAAAGTGAATAGGAAACGTGATCGATCCCGATGTGAGCATTTCAATAAAAGTTATTATAACAGCTTCAGAAAACATAAGGACTAAAGTAGCTATCTTTAACATCCAAACGTCCAGAGAAAACTGCAGAGAGATTCGGATTCTCTGATCGAAACTTTGTTTTGGGTACTTTTTTGCGCCCGTGTTTGTCTGCTTTTTCTTTATTTAGTAGGTAACATTAATGGTCACAACTTTCTTACTGGCTACAGGAAATACACCTGGGTTGTTGAATGATTCGGTAAGCGGGCGAATATTTGTTTGAAGAGACGCGATTGCTCCCGGTCTCTTATGTAGTTGGTGGGAGACCATAACTGTCAATATACTGGTAAAGGAATTTACGCCTCCATGCATTATTTTCCCCTAATATTTCTTGTCGTTTTCCATGTTTTGAGCCAGTACCTGGACATATCATTAGTCCGTTAGAGACAGTTTAATTTCTACGAAGTGAATGGGGCAGAAACTGCAAATTTTTTCCACTCATTTCGACGCCGCAGTACATATTTTGAAAAGTTTGACCTTTGGTTCCATTTCTACTCTTCTATTTGTCCTTTTTTCTTGTTTCATGAAGATTATGCAATCCTTATGAAGAATCGCGCCGGTGGACCGAAATTTCCAGACTTCCTTTCTGGATTTTTTTTCAGTTTTGACGCTGAGATGGCAAATGTCTCTGTGGCCGTTCTGCTTTTTCTAAATCCTTCATGCAAAAATGGAGAAGAAATTCACAGTTTTCTTCGAATCGTTCATTCTTTCCATTCGTAGTGTTTTGTCCGATTACATTAGAACGCCCGCACTACTGGAAATATGATCAAATTTATGCCTGTTGATTGTAGAACAAAACAAAAATATCCTTGTGCCTGCAGAGAGTATACATTCTATTATTCAGCCGTGGATTCGCGCCCGTCATCGTGAGCAGCCAACTCAAGACGTCAGTTCAACGACTCCAAAACCGAATGAAGGCTCAGCGCTTGTCGCCGCTCCCAACAATGCCATTGTGCCTGTCACCACACAGACGAGCATATTTGATCGTGCCAGGTTAGTATTTCTTCCTTTCTCGTCTTCTTTTGAATCAATTTCTTCGCTATCCACCCTATGAGGCTGTGTATAGACGAAAAACTTGCGATTATTCTAGGGGTTTTATGAGTGGTGGAATGTTGGGAAAGCAGAATGTGGCGCATATATTACGCAGTGCGCGACGAGCTAATACGGCTTATTTTTGTACCACCCGTGGAAATCATGAACTGCACGTGTGTTCCGAGTGACGTGAGGTTTATGGTGTTCATCGCGGAAGTGTCGATTAGATCAGAATAATGTCCTGATCTCAACTAGATTCTTTCGAATCAGATGAAAATCATGGCTAGTTGGAGTCAAGAATTGTAGCATTTGTTTGCATCTCACGAGGAATGTCATTTATCAATCATCTATAGTGAGTGGCATAGCTGCAAAGATTTGAAGATCCCAAGCACGATCACCCCAGCTGGTCGTCGCATCATATTAGTTCCAATAAGGCGGATTCAATTTCGATAAGTTTGGCCTACCTTAACAGCTTTGAATTTCCTGTGTTATGTTTGATATTTTTCAAGAGTTAGTGCACCTGGATACAGACGATTGTTACTAGCCGCCGGATGCGGGCTGTTTGGTTTGCCTAACCCGACTTTATAGAAATTTGAAACGTAGGCACAAATGCTATGCGGTAGTTGTATTAGATCATGTTTACCCCTCTTGGTACCGTCGTGGTCTGTTCTTCGTTTTTTCTTCTTTTTCGTTGGGATATTCGAAAACTGGAAGTTTTCACTAAAGACATTTGACGTTTGTTCACACAAGGTCTTATTTTGAGTAGCATTCTTCCTGTCGAAAGGATGTTTTTTTTTCGGCGTTCTCTTTTTTAGTGTTTTCAAGGTTCTTCTTTTGAGTTCACCTCAACAATTGTTTTTACTGAAAATACCTGTCTTGCAAGCTCTGCTTTTGGAAACGATCATTTTCTGGTATTGGGTTAGTTTTTTGGCTTAATCGCCTCATAATAAGCTTGTATAGAGTTTGTTTTGTTCATCAGTCTAGCTCATCGTGATCGGCTCCTATTTTGAACTTCTCATCTCGATCAAGACCAAACCTTCGTCGCTGGTATATTATTCATACGTCGGGTGCTCAGCAAAATACCGTGCGGCGTGTAATACACAGCAACGCCTGTTACTGTACCGCATCTGCCTATAATCGCCTGTTCGCAACGGGCTCAATTCGTGTTTCTGACGCTAAAAGTTGATAACACAAATTATTTCACTATTTGTCGTCAAATTAAACGTCAAATAGCTGTTACAAACGTATTCACTAGATATTGACAGCATGTTGCTGTCTGAGCTTTATTACAAGCTCTTCTGCAGAGGCAAACGTGCGCTGAGAAAACTCAGCCGCAGGAATGCTTTCCGCATCAGGTAGGGTTTTGGGTTGATGAATCCCATCGATAGTTGCCTTGAATCCCCCATAAGTTATCGAGAAGTTGCTCGCTACATTTTTCGTTGTCTAATTTGTCTGGAGCAGTTGTTTTTCATCCCAATTGCATGAGAGATACGGCTAAACTCACGTCTAGAGGGAATTTCTCCGATAATCTTAAATCTCAATAAATAATGCCATTATAAAGACAATGATTCATTGATTAATGGAACTCATTTCATTTTTTAAGAAATGCTTCGAAGCCAGTGACTCCAAATGCTGCCGTCATTGCCCCTCCAGTCAACGAGAAGCTTACATCTGATATCAAAACCGCTGTTACCCCTACTATAAGTGATGAGAAAGAGAAGGAGAGGAGAGACGAGGAAGTACGAGCCAAAGAACAATTGGAAGTTGATGATGATTTTGATGCGCAGGAGAAGCCGATTGACAAAAGTCCTAGTAAGTCATTCCACTTTCTTACTGCTTTGATTTTATTTTAATTATATATTTTAGATGGTCGATTTCTTAAATTCGATGAGGAGCTTGGTCGTGGATCTTTTAAAACGGTGTATCGTGGTCTTGACACTGAAACTGGTGTGGCTGTTGCATGGTGCGAGCTGCAGGAAAGCAAACTCAATAGGGTTAGCAGAAGCTGAATTCTGTTTTCACATTTTTTTCATTTTTATTGTCCTTTATAATCCATTTTCGTTAAGGCTGAGAGACAACGATTTCGAGAGGAGGCTGAAATGTTGAAGGATCTTCAGCATCCTAACATTGTAAGGTTCTATGACTACTGGGAGCGGACGGACCCGTCCGGTAAAAGGAAGTAAGTATTGATTTTTTCGTAGTTCCGTAGCGAAGTGATACCTTTACTCCTATTATAGGTATATTGTGTTGGTTACGGAGCTAATGACATCTGGAACTCTGAAAATGTACCTGAAGCGCTTTAAAAGGATCAATATCAAGGTTGGTTTCTGGAAGTTTTTTTTGTCCGAACTTATTTTTATCCTTCTGTGCTTCTCTCTACAGTGTTTCTTTTCTAGGTTTTAAAGTCGTGGTGTCGACAAATCCTGAAAGGGCTTTCGTTTCTACACTCCCGCAATCCACCAGTTATTCACAGAGATCTTAAATGTGACAATATTTTCATCACTGGTACCACGGGAAGCGTAAAAATTGGAGATTTGGGCCTGGCGACGTTGAAGAACAAGTCCTACGCGAAAAGTGTAATAGGTTAGTTGATTGATTTTTCCATTTTTTAATTTTGTAAAATGGTTACGTTCGGTGAGGAGATGCTTCTAGAAATTGAGGCAGTCCTCGCGAGCAGTTCTTTTTTTCAGAATATTGATAACAAAAAATTGGATTGAATATTGATTTCTTTCTTAGAGTTCATATGTGATATTTTTCATTAGTGTCTCTGCTGTTCTCGCCGTTCAAAATATCCCCACAGTTTTTTGCGCTTTTTTGTTTTGACACTGATTTCGGAGAAATTTCTAATCATCATCTCAGTTTTCATCACCTGTTGAGCCTTAGTATTTTCTTCTTATTCATTCGACTTTTTACGCTTTTTGTGTTTATCTTTCTCTTTACCGTCCTCGGTTTGGCTATTAATGGTTTTCGATGAGACCGTTTAGCCGTTATCCAGTTGCCGGTTGTTTGTAAAGCAGTTGGCGACTTGGTTTTGAGTGCGACGGATTTCTCACGGAGCAACATGCGTGCTTTGAGGAACGACGCGTGTTGCTCTGTCTAGTCGTATGACAGCAAATGACAAGGGTTCTCAGCGAACGTCTCGACTGCGTGCTCTCACCCATGTTTCGGTGAAGATAGCCGTTCGTTGATCGATGTCGACAAGCTGAGAACTCACGTCGCCGACCAGCTGGTTGAAAATGGCACAGTGGATGGAAAAAATCCAAGAAAATGGAAGGAAGTGTACGGGTGAATGAGTGGATGAACCAGAGGGTTGAATGATTGAACCATAGTCGCGATAGCTAGTCTTCTTTTTCTTGATGCTGTTGAGTTGAGGTTACCACACTGCCATTTTGTTTCAGTCTTGAGCTCCTTGTGGGGTGGCCATATCGTCCTCGATCGCAGGTTCTTGAGCACCGCTTCCTTGCATGCGACCATCGATCCGTCTTGGGATCGCGTTCGCACACCTGTCACACGGGCCTGACGCTTCTGACACCTTTTCTTCAATGTCTTGTACAATCATTTAGCAGTTCTTAATCTCGATCCCGTCCCTCTATGAGTTCAGGAATACTCTGGTCATTTTTTGGAAGACTACTGATTTTCGTCTGCACACCCATACACTTCTTTTCTTCGATACTTTTTGTCCAATCATTTAGCAGTGTAGTTCCGATCGATATCGCTTTTGGGAAAGATAACCTAATTATCGGAAGCGTCTGTTTCTTTTCTTCAAGATTAATGTTTTTCAAAAGTTCTTGCAAATATAGACGTTATGCTTATCGGTTGGTAGTTGGGCAGGTTGTGAAAAGGAGCTACGTGGTCATTCTGTTTATCCTGATATGAACAAGCAAATGCTTTTAATACTGTAACATTTGCATTGATCCATTTCTCTTGCACTCGGACGCTTTCATCTATGAGCTGTGCCGGGTGTGCGCTATAGTCTGACTGCTGCCAGCTAGCAGCAGAGCTCATTTTCGTGGTGTAGTGAGACCGATGGAGTTTCTTCTGTTATCGTAACGATGACGGGATGGACGGACGGGAGCATGTGTGTGTGATCTTCAGTTCGTATACACACACGAGGGGCTATAAACCTCGCCGGAACAATCATATGCAGAACAGCGGCGATGATCACGTGTGTATGGCCGCGGTGGTGTTGTGAGAAAAACGTGACTGTCCTGCCCGCCATCGCGTAGCTATTGTGAAGAGGGATGAATTGTAGTAGTGAAAGAATGACGTTGTTTTCCTTATTTTCAAATGTATAAAGTGAAGGAAGCCTTGTGTGGATTAGATGAAACTTTTAGTACGGGTATGGCCCTCATTTCTTTGCATTTTCTTCATGAGAGCAATTTTCCTAATTTTATGCGTTTATTCGTTTATTTAGCTCTAAAAATGAGGAAAACTAGATAAGTTGGCACGCCTGTGCCCGGTAAATAAATAGATAAATGTTCTGCTAACCATTCTGTGATTTTTAGGAACGCCCGAGTTTATGGCGCCGGAGATGTACGAGGAAATGTACGACGAGTCGGTAGATGTATACGCATTCGGAATGTGCCTACTGGAGATGGTCACGGGAGAATACCCCTATACGGAATGCCAATTCCCAGCCCAGATATATCGCAAAGTCACTACGGTTAGTGATTTTTTGCAATTGATTCATGAAAGAAAATTCACAGCACCAGTGGTTCGAATAGAATGTCTAAAGGGTAAAATACAGTGGTGTTCTTGCTATAACGAAAACCTCCATCTGTGTTCTCATTCCCAATCAATCGATATTCTATACCGTGCGTGACGGTATAGCGTGGTTGTGAGAAGAGCAGCGAGTCAATCAATTTTTTTATAAGAAGGGTTTTTAGAAGTTAAGTGTTTTCGAAGTTCCTAAATGCTGTCATAGTAAATGAGAATGGAGATTTTTAATTCATCGCTCACAATGCTCCTGGTATTTTAATGTAAACTGAGCTGGAACGCGTCGTCGCGCGTTGCGTCTTTCCTATAACCCTCACTTGTATGCGCGTGGTGCAGTGGAAAAGACGCCGCTCTACAGCGTCACGGTCGAGTGCTCGATCTTCGCCGGGAAAAATCAAACCTTTCATCCCTCCGGGCCGGATAAATTTGTCCCGGACTTGGGTTATGTCGAGTAGAAGCAACGGATGACGGCAGCAGCCTTTTTCCGAACGCATGACGTCGTTTTCTATGAACAACTTGAATCTTTAGTGACTTGCGGGTCGTTTGAAACCCCTGTGAGGTTTTTCGTTGAAAAATCGATAAGCTGATGGATGGATTACATACATACATAAGTAAACGAGCCGAAGGTCTTCTATTTCGCAAAGGTCACATCAGTCAGCTGTCGTCAGCAAAGCCACCTCGCCGTACTGACGTAATGAGAGCTTAGGAAAAGGGGCGAGTTCAGAAGTTGGTGCTGAAACGCTCAAATTTCGAATCGTAAAACCTCCGTCGACTTCAAAGTCGAGGTTTTAATGTTCGAATTTCAGGAGCATATATGGAAGACTTGGATGGTAACTCTAATATCTCTATTTCAGGGTGTGAAGCCGGAGTGCTTCAACAGAATTCCACAGCAGTACCCTGAAATTCGAGAGATTATTGACCGCTGCATCAGGTTAGTTATTGATTTATTGCTATTAATTATTGTGACATCAGATCTTCCGAAACTGGTGGCAAAATATTCTATTCATTATCAGGGTGCGTCGTGAAGAGCGAAGTACCGTGAAGCAGCTACTTGCCGACGATTTCTTCACCCCGGAGGAGTTGATTGGGATCAGAGTGGAGATCAAGAATCGCGACTTGGATCTAGCTGAATTGAATGTGGAGGTGATCCTATTTTCGAGAACATTTGTTGTTGATTTTTGACAAAAGTATTGATTTTCAATACGATTTAGATCCAAATGCAACTTCGAGTCTATGATGAAAAGAAGCGGAAACAGTATCGATTCCGAGAAAATGAAGGGCTTCAATTCACGTTTGACATTGAGAATGATACGGCGGAAGAGGTCTGTAATTCTTGTTCCACGTTGATTTTTATTTCATTTTCAGTTCTTTGGAATCAGTTACGCCGTTCAGGTAGTTCAGCAGATGATTGAGCAGCAACACATACCAGATGAGGATACGAAAATGATCACCAAGTTGATTAAGGATAAAGTATGTTTTCAAACCTATCTGTCTTTGTATTTCTACTGTCTCAAACCTGATATTGTATTTCGACTATTATGTTCTTTTTCTAGGTTGAAAGTTTCAAGAGGGACAGAGAATTTCGAATAGCTGAGCTCAAAAGACAACGTGAAGAAGAGGAGCGACAGCGAGAAGAGCAAGCTATTAAGGAAGAGATGAAAGCACGTGCGAAGGAGAAGGAACGTCTGGAAGCAGAGCAGGTGAGATCTTCTTTCAATGTAGAGAGATTAGAGGATAAGAGAGCAGTGGTGAGAGCTCTGAATAAGGTGCTGTTAAGCGGGTTTATTACAATCGATATCAAGAGCGTTATCGGTTGTAAATGTAGTGTGCGCACTCACTGTCGCAGTTCACTTCATGTTGGCATTGCCGGTGTGTGGTGGTCTCGCAACGAATGTTGCTATTGCCTATAATCCACTGTTTTCTTGCTGCCGGCGACTCTGCTCTAGTCCTTATTCATCTGTGTGTTAGGAAAGAAAATTTGCATGAAGCGAATGAAGTATTATTTACTATCATTTCCAGTTTGCGAGGTGCGCCCGCATTAATGTGATAGGCATTTTTAAAGTCTTCCTCGTAAATTAGCACAGACTACAGTGATTAGCACAGACTACAGGATAAATTCTACCAGTTTCTTATGTCTCCACGAAGCTTCCGATTTCCAGCAAGAAGCCAGGAACTGTGAGGCTCCACCTCAGCCCGCCGCCCAGCAGCCAGTAGTTTCGCCTCCTGTAACATCATCGAATTTGGCAACAGTCCATCAAACTACAGTAACCGCAGCGTCTGGTGATAAGGCCACTCAGAATGTGATGACTGCGGTATGATTTTTCTCGTTTCTATGATTCCTCCGTTTCTCTCTGTTTTAATAAAATAATTTTAGCCCGCCGGTGAAGATGTGCCGGAGACGCAGACGATGACATCACACGAAGAAAAGAAGAAAGCTAAACGGAAGATTGTACTCGAAGTTTTGAAAGTTGACGATGCTAAGGACCAACCGGTGTGTTTTTTTTTCTCGTGTTTTGACAATTGGTAACTCAGTATATGTATGACTGTCTTTTAGTTGGTGTCTTGTAAATTGGATACTGCACATAAGACTGTCACGTTTCAATTTGCACCTGATTCTGACAAGCCGTCGGTGATCGCGGAAAAGCTGGTTCGTTTCCAGGGTTTCTATTTTTTTCTTCTTCTTTTTTGCTTCCTTTCAGTAGCAAATGGACAGCAGACTAATGCAGTAGTAGGGGTTCTCAGGAGGAATCATGGACCGTTGTTTTTATCTATTAATTTATTTTATCTTTAATGCACATGGGTGCGCAGAACTTGCTCAGTAAAATAAGACCGATCACATATAATACTCTCAAAATGAAAATTTAAAGCAAGATCACAAACTAATTCAACTAAGAGAGTGGGAAACCACACGGAAGTCTAAAGACCTCTGGTCAGAGGAACTAGATCCATGTGGCGCGGAGCGTTTCTGGTAATTTTTCATGTGTATGTTTCAGCTGTCGGAAAACTGTCTCGCTCAGCATCATGTAGCATTTGTGGAAGACCAACTTGAGCAAATAATACAGGTATATCATTTATTTTTTTATCATAGTTTTTTATTTTCGCTATTTTTGCAAATTAATTTAGCTGGTCAACAGCGGTGTAAGCAGAGTGGTTGGCACGAAACTGACGACCGTCGTTGAAACGCAGACCACCACCACAACGAGCACGCATAACATAGCCGTTGCCCCACCACCCGCTAGAGTTCGTAGAATTTGATGAACTTCGAATTTATTTATTTTTATTTTTTAGAATCCGTCGTTATAAGACGTTTACAAAAAGTGTCAATGTTGGATGTTTCTAGACCGGTGCTTCTCCGGCCCCAGCTGCTGCATCGGCAACACCGGCAACTTCTGTTCCACCTGTTCCTAAGGTGGCTGCTCCTGCTCAGCCTACCGTCACCACGACGGCTCCAGTCGCGGAACCTCATGTGCAGGCCGCAACAACGTCTAGCGAAGCAGCTCCAACCACTACGCCGTCAACATCAAAGACTGAAACCAAGGTTCGATTGGAGCTGACGCAATTTTTGCGTTTTTATTTATCTCGTGCACATTTCTTCTGCAAGACGTCGTAATGCAGCGACGTCATGTGTTGGAATTATTTATTATTTCAACTTTCATTTTGTTTCCAAGCTCTTAATATGACGTAATGCAGTGTTTTCTTTGCTTTTTTTTTTTAAGGAATAATTTAGTCTGCATTTCAGCCAAACCTGCAGGCTGCCTCGGCAATGAGCCGTAGCGTTGACGGTGATGGTACGAGTTCAAGTGCGACTCCTATACCACCATCCGTCCCACAGTCGTCTTCGGTTCATGCGATTAGCACGGCATCATCTACAAGCACCTTGGTCGCCGCCCCTGTCGTTGCTGCTAAACCTTCGCGATTCCAGGTATTTTTTATTTTTTCTTTTTCAGTAGATTACGCTTAAGGTGATTCTCATAGTTAGTAGAGGTAAAGGTGAAGGTGATGGCGTTCATCAGTCCTCTAAGGACCGCCACCGCGTTTGTTTTTCATTCAGAATCGTAGAGGTATGGTGAATGTGTATTTGACCTATACCATGACTTGCGATGGCCAGCCGCTCTACCAAATTAGTGTCTTTACCTTCCCAGACAAGTCTGGTACCACTTTGTCGACCTCGGAGATGTAATTCTTTCAGGCGGTGATAGATCGTTGGATCGTGCAAGTGTCAGTAGCACCTCTTAACACAGCACCAGCGCCTTAGTTGGTAAAGGAGGAGTAAATAAATATGTTGTCTGTAGTGTTAATCGCAACCTAGTAGCACACTTCTTTACCAGCTGAGCGGGTCGTCGCTGAGGTATTCAAAGTACATCCATTTCGTAGTAGTGACAAAGCCTTCAAAAAACTAGGTAAATGTTTGGTTACATAAGCAGTTCACTTGTTGTTTTCTTCTTGGTGTTCCTTCACTACCTAAGAAATGCAACGCTTGCTCCGGTTTTCCAGTTTGTTGATATATTGGTGGATGTTTTTATCCTGTTTGTGGTCAGCGTCAGCTCTGCAGATTTAGTTGTTCCTTATAGGTCACTCCATCGGCTGTCACTTCTGTTTCACCAGCTCCCGTTCCGTCCACCGCATTGTCATCGGTCGAAACCACAACCCTTCCACCTGTATCTCAAGCCCAGACCCAGCAACTTAGTCCACCGGTTCCAACCATGCTGTCAAATGGCTCGTCACCGAGTACCACTGCTCATTCGAACACGTCGTCTGTGACCAGCAACACGAGTAGCGGTAGCAGATTTAAGGTTTGTTTCAAGTTCTCCCGTTTCTTGTTAACGTAGGTTAATCGTTTCACTTCAGGTGCAGGCCGTGCCTGTACAAGCTACTCTGGCGCCTACTTCATCTGCTGAATCGGGTTTCTCCTCGTCGACATCGACACACACCGAGGCCAGTATGTCCAGCATGGGTTCGTCGTCGACACCACTTGCCGTTCAGCCACCTGTCACTACTAATGTCGCTGCATCGATGACAGTAAGTTTTCCTTTAGGTTACGTAGTCAAACCTATAGGTAACGGGTAACGTGATACCATGGAATCTTTCAGATGCCCGTTCCGCTCGTCTCACCTGCCACGATCTCCATCCCAACTGCGCCGGTGGTCACATCGGCAACATCGGTTCAGGCAACCAATGAGGTGTCCGCCGCGGGCAGCTCGATACCTGCTCCCAGTATCAGTGTAGCGCATGCCACAAGCACAACATCGCTTTGTCATCCAGCACAAGTTACACATTTGGATCTGTCAGCGCTGCAGAAGCTGGATTCGGAGTTGAGAAAGGTTCTTATTTTTATTTATTTTATTCATTATTTATTTATTTATTTAATTGTTACGTGAGTTCAAGACACACGTTTGATACAATCAAAACAGCAATTAAATAATCAAAAACAGTGATACGACAAGAACTCTAATGCTCGAGCAATCGATGTTTGGTCATGCGCTTGAAACCATAAAGAGAAGCTGAGAAGAGAGAAATATCCATATTCCACTTTAATAATGTCGAAGCTGCCCTACAGGTGAAAGACCTGCCCGAATGGTGGTCCTCGGTTTGGAATTAAGACTGCTCATATGACCTCCCACGGGTTCTGGACGGTACAGTACCGGACATGGCTTTTGATCACTTCCCGGGAAAGTCGCTTAGGAGAGTTCCAAAGCGGTTCTTTCAATAACTTCGTTGAAACTTAATTATTTGTAAAAATGTACATATATTTGAGCTCAGCAGCTCGAGCTCTATCGATCGGTCCCTCTGAGGCCGACTAGGCGAGATTTGAGGGGTCGGCAAAAGGGTCAATATTTTGCATTTGTATCGATCTTTGAATACCAATCGATAGAGCTCGAGCTGCTGAGCTCAAATATATGTACATTTTTACAAATAATTAAGTTTCAACAAAGTTATTGGAAAAAGCCGCTTTGGAACGCTCCTAAGCGGCTTTCCCGGGAAGTGATCAAAAGCTATGTCCGGTACTGTACTAACCTATATGAACCTTGAACAGTAGTTAATATGACATATTCAACATTTTGAATATCATGCAAATATCCTTTAGCTTACCACGCGATTCCACAGTATGTAAACCTAGGTACCTACTTCTTATATCTGCTTGAGGAACTCTACCGCCCAGGAAACCTCCATTTCTTATGAATGTCCTTCTCGTGAACTTTATCTGGACACTTTCAATCAAAGCAGTATTTTTCTGTAAGGAGAAAAAATCGACGAACCAAATTCAACGAAGGGTCTCACATACGTCTCAAATGCCATCACCAAGCATCATCGTTTTTCTGTTTATTACGTCAATAGGCACTACTTCCACCCAAACGATCGATCATTGCCTAGAATAACTAATGTTTCTATCTGTCCGGGGTTGTTAAAATTGGTACTATTTAATTTGGTCGTTTGGTGAAGTGAACACACTGGCGTATTCTGTACTTCTGATGGTGCTCTCTACATATAATGTTTTCTAAAAGAAAGACACCGAAAGTGGGGATCAATTTGTTTGTATTGTGATTAGCCATTTTTTCGCCAACTTTCTGTCCATTGTTAGTTTGGAGGGCTTCTTAATGTTATAGATGGTGGAAATTAGTTGTGATTACATTCTGAGTTTTTTGTTGAGAAAATCAAGGAGAGCTGATTAGGGTTGATGGGCACTAACGATAAGGGTTGTATTCGAACTGTATGTCTATGTTGATTATTGCAGGTCAGTGGCGTATCGACGGTATCAGCTGGCTGCCAATCGGTTCATGCTCCAATTCCGGATGTGATGTCACAGTCGGCTGCATCGCTTGTCCTCACAAACACAAATGCACCGGTTGGTATTGTCCACTTTTTCTTTTCTTTTTTTTTCATGGTGAAATGTGATGAAATTTCCGTTGCGTTGAAGCTTTTAGCTGTAGGAGGTGTTTGTCGTTTTGTTGCTAATTCATCGTTGACATCGTTGAAGGCATGCATGAATCATAGGCGTAACCTGCTGCGGCGCTGCGGGTTTATTAATCCGTGCTTTGATCGGTCAACGTGCGCTCTTTCCGCTTATCTGTGGAAAAGTGTCTGATTGAAGAGATATTTCTGTGCAAAAGATGGCGCTGACGATGAGCGGTCAGTTACGACCCTATAACGTCAGTTTTTAGTTTCATTTCGCTTTTGATTACTTGAACATTTGCCCTCGTAACTAGAAAGTACCCTGCTTGTTGACCATTGTATTTGAGCTTGAGAGGTGTTCCAATGTGTGTTGTATGATGAAGGGAGGGCGAGGTATTGTTGTACCTGTTGTACCAATTTTTACCTTCCGCTCTTTCCTCTATTTCTTAAATTCATCAAAGACGTGGCTCACAGAGGAACAAGAAGATGTGAAATGCGAAAGAGATTGTTGGATTCGTACCCAACTTTTAGCCAATTGCATAGTGTTCCAATAACGTTTGGAGTTTTATAACCTTGGTAAACATTTCGTTATCATAGATATCAGAAGGTTCTAGCTTAGATAACAAGTCGAGAATCTCTCCTCATTAAGAGTTATCGGTAAAATCGCGTATGATCTCAATTATTTAATATCTGCTTTACATCCGGTCAATGACGTAGTAAAGTCAAAAGAAATTGTAAATGGTAAATTTTAGGCACGCAGGGGTTAGTGGTTTAGAATTTGTTTTCGGTGCAAGTCTATCCGTCTGCTCAATTGCCTGTTTATTAATGTAGTAGTTTTGTACGAGTAGAGGTGGACGACATAGATAAGATCTCGCTACTAAACCCAGTATTTTTGTAATAATTTCTACTGAAGATTTGTGAATTTGCTTCGATCTGTTTCCGGCGCAGTGACGTAATGTCGTGAAGACCGGTTTCTTGGGTGTGGGGGAGTGGAGCAACGCCTTCGTCTCGATGAAGCCTATAATAAGCAATGATTGGCCTGATCAGGAGCTCTATCGGAGAAATCAATGAGCATATGCTGATCTTGCAGGTCCATAACGCCCATCCTGCTCTTCATCCAACCACCAGCCTACCACATACCCCTGCACATTCTGGAGAGGTAGCAACTAATTTGTCAGGTACGTGAAATCGCCATTGGCTCTCTCTTTTTTTGAGGTGTGTTCTAAAAAGCATCAGTGAAGGCTTTGTTACAGGTTTAAGTGAAAAGTTGGCAGTGCTGAGTCAGATTCAACAACAACAAAAGGATGACCAGCAAACTCACCAAACGCAGCCAAGTCAACCGGCTCAGCCTACTTCACATCAACTGGCACCAGCTCACAAGGTACATTCAATTATCACTGTTAATATTTATTTATTTATTTATTTATTTAATACGTCAAATGACGTGCCTAAAACAAAAACAGCAGAGGGTAAAAGGGAGAGACAACAAATGTTGGAAAAAAATATGCCTTGTTAATGGACTTGGATTTTGAAGGATTTTCTGAATCATTACCTTCTACTTTATTTTGTAGTTGAAAAAGGTTTTCTTAGGACGACGAAGAGCATGCATCGAATCAAACGACGGCCAGTGGTCAGGATGAGCTCCATGTGGATACCCTTAATGGACTTGCCCAAGCGCTCCAGAAGGTAAAGGGTCATTTTCACTTATTAGCTGGTCCAGATTTGTCTTGTTTTGGCAAAGATGGTTCCGGACGTAACCTTTTTTTTATTTCTTTGTTTTGTGTTACCAGTCATTCAGAGGCCTGCCGGCCGCACTAATGAATAGTAGGGAACAGATATAAAATTTTTATGATAACGAATAAAACGAAGAACAGAAAGCATACAGCAAAAGACGGCGAGGAACTGATGAAGTATGCCATCGGGAGTACGGTAACGGGCAATCGCGGCGGGAACCTAAGGCCCTTGTTTTACATTCGCTCACCCCACAGCGTAACTCGTCCATTCAGTATCAGACACCGTGGGGCCAGACACGTTTGTACGAGTTATCACGGTGACGCTGGCGTGGTGACGCTCACGGGCTGTTATGCACACGCTCGCGTACCTTCCACGCTCTAGTCGCTGCGCATTGCACTGCGATTGACCCACGCACGGGTCGATCACCTCGCGCATTGTTCTGTATGCTTCGGGCGCGTGCGTGCGTGCGTCGCGTGCTCAGCGCCTGAGGTTAGCGGCGCACGCGATCACCGCTCGCAAGCCGCTGACGCTCACCGCGAGCGAATGTATAACAAGGGCCTAACGTTGACAAACAGACATCGAGGTTTCGCTTATTACATAGTAGTTGTTGACCATTGAGGTGCTAAACCACTACTTCAGCCGGTCATCCGTGCTCTTTTAGCAGCTTTCTTAAGCTGGATGTTCTTCACTCTCAGCACCAATTTTTAACATCGATTACAATGTTCATCATTTCCAGGTCATCAATCCAGAACAACGTGAGGCGACGCCATTGTCGGTAAACGACACCGTCGGACGTGCTACTCCTCCGCATCCACTGGCGAACTCCACACAAGAGCTATACTATGTAAGTGGTAGCTCATCCCATATGTCATGTTTTGTCCCCAACTCGTCGACTTGCGCTTTGACAAATTCACTGTTGGTCAATGTTCTGCGTTCAAGTTAACCGCTTCTCACGTCTGCTTCGGGCGTAACCCGGCTTGTGTGCTTTGTCTAACACACACGAACTTACGTCTCTATATTCACTGCTTAAATGTTTATGTTGTGCTTCGGGTTAGTTAGTGTCATTGTTCTCTTAGCTGACTACCGCCTGCTCTCTACCGTCCGCTTCTGTTGCCGCCACGTCCGAAGATGAGTCGCTGTCACCGGACCGCAAAATATCCGATACTACGCCGGCCTGTGCGACTGCTGTGGGGCAGTTGTTGCCGTCCAGTACGGCACCGGAGCTGATGCAACGTCTTCGCACGATGGATAGTTTAGCGACGTTTAAAAATCTGGAAAGTGCGCTATCGTGCACGTTGGGCACGTCGAGCATGCGACCAAGTGTCGTACGCGACGACGCGGCGTCGCACCGCGACGACGTGTCCAGTGTGTGCGGTAGTAGCGCTGTGTTTCACGTCGGTACTCCGCCTATCTTCAGTCCTGTTCCGACCTCAGAGTCAGACTTCGAATGCCAGGTTCTTATTTTCATAGTTTGTTCAATTTCGCTAATGTCTTTAGTGTAAAACCGTGTCCTACTTAATCAGAGAAGCTCGCTATCATTAACTTACTTTAACTGACCGTTTCTTGAATACGAGAGAATGCTGTTTGGCTAGTTCTGGAAAATATGCTCCTATCGCCCTCTCACCCAGCTAAACCGAATGCCATTCACATTTTCTCACCAAATCTCTAATTATTTTTTACCTTTTCCTTAAGACCATCTCTCACTCACACTATACCTGATCTCTTCACAGATTTAAGAAATAAAACTACATAAATATAAAGAAATGATAAGTAGGAAAAGCCAAGAAAGACTCGAAGTCACTTATGCGCATCTTCGATTATCGTTATTTCGCCAATCGTATCGTATCTGCATTGACATGGATATCCCGATTTCTCCCGAGAATTTCCGTTTAATTTTGGTAAAATTGTTATTGTCCAGAATTGACAGTTAGATTTGGCTCTATAACTATTAAGTGGAGATCGTCCCGAAAATTTTTCTTTTTCTTCTCCAGCCGAAAACCTTATCGCTATTCGTTAACCTTATTTCGCTCAAAAGGAAGTAACCGTCGAAAAAGGATAAAATTCAGAAAACATGTTGTGGGTCCGTGAATTTGTTTCTTAATGTGTAAGCGTTTGCTTAAGAAATCATTGTGTCATAAAGTTAGACGTTAAGAGATGAAATCTGTTTTTGTGTTACCAGCTGTCTTTTTTCCTTCTATCCGCTGTCCACAGTTTTTGCTTCCCTTTCGTTGCTAAGGTTTTCCTATGTAAGAGCTTCAGGCTTACCCTTGTTTCCTGTTTTGGAGGCATGAGTTATTGTTGCGGCTATGATTTTTATTTTAAGATTTAGCGTTTAGTATAGTATGAGCACGGCTTCGATTGGTTATTTTAGTCCACTGATACAGTATGATAACGTGATAGACCTCTGAGTGCATAATGAATTTTCAGGCGGAGGATGAGGATGACGATGATCCGGAGATTTTGGCTTTGATTCGCAGGTGAGAACGCATACGCGGAATATTAGAATGGTTTTTTTACTACCTAATTCTTTTCTGTTCAGGCATCGAATGCAACAGCTTCACCTTCGCGAACAGCAGCGACTTGAACTTGAGGAGTTACGTGCTCGACAACGTCAGTTGCGCATGGTTCGAGCGTCAACAGCGGCTCCGGAAGGATCCTGTGGTGACCCAATGTCACACAGTTACCAAAACACTCATCATGTCCATAATCGCCATCAAGCATCAGCTGTGTCTCTGCCGGCCAGTCCACCGCCTGTGTCCAATGCCAATGAGGTGGGTTTGTACACATTTACGGTAGAAGGTAATTTCGTCAAATATGAAAAGTACTCGGGCGCGTGTGGTGCAGTGCTAACTAGAGTTGACTCTCTCACGGACGAGTGATCGATCCTTGACTGGGCTAATCAATCCTTCCGACCCTCTGGTCCGGGTGAATTGGCGCCAGATTAGCGTGGGAGGGTAAAGATACTGACCTGGGTCCAAATTCATGATGGGTATTGGCACAATATACCCGAGAATGAACCCCGGTCGGCGCGAGTATTCGCATTCATGAATGCGCCGCGGAGTTCATTTGGGGGATGTCGCGGGTCTATCCCACTCCGCTGGCACGGCGATGTATCAAGCAGCCCGCTGTAGTAAGAGCGCTCCAATGTTAATACTCGCACATCAGCTGATATGCCGCTCAGTTTCCAGTTTCAACTTTAGTTTTTCAAGGTTTAAAAGGAGAAGAATGCTGCCTATGAGCAAACAGAGAACGTAGTTAAAATTACAGCGCAAAAACCAAAGTGAATAGCGACCGAATACACGCTAGAAAAAAATTTGGTAAAAAAAAATCGGACGTGCCGACTTGTGAACTGACGGCCGCTTACCCATATCAGCCGTGATCACGGCCGTTGCATTGCCTCACGTCGAGTATCGCAAACTCGACTGTCATGAATGCGAATATTGGGGGAAGGACCGGGTTTATCTCGCCCGGAGTGTTATATACCCCAAATTTTCGTTCATGAGTTTGGGCCGTGATATAGCGTCTAGTCCCATATGTCACTGTATTGGCCAAATACGCATTCACCGTGCTTTTACGATCCCGAATGGCGGGGCGTTCTTGGAGACTGTCCAACGCAGAACCTTTTACCCTTTACCTCTTATGAAAATACTCGGGTAGTTTTAAGTAGAGCTGAGTTCTAAAAATGGCGTCAGATGTTGTTCTAATGTTCAGCTGTTACATCTGATGTTTAGTTCATACATCTTTGGGTACTATAGCAATGAATTGGCTTTGGTGTTATCTCCTTATTCGCCTTTGACGATTTGATTTACCTTTACGCACTGCTACTGAATCATATGATCACCTGTTATGATTTTTCTTGATGGTTCCTAGCTTCTAGGGAGAGGTATGGAGAAAAAGTTGGCAAAAATTGTTTTGCAAATAATCGATTCGCTGAAAATTCGCATGTCCCCGTCAAGAAAAGAATTTGTTAATAGAAAATAATTTTTATCGTAAGTGGGCAAGCACCGCAAGGAAATTATTCGTTTCGCATGAGACTTTCTGACTGGCGCAGATTTTTTTACTGCGAGGATTTACAGAGGCCGTCTCCTCGTCGCCTGGATTGTTCGACGTTAGCTGCACAACTTCTTGCTATACACGGTTCTACGTCGTCGTCGTCGACACCGCCGTCAGGTTCTTCAACAACTACCGGTGGAGGTTCGTCACAGACTAATTTCGAGGGACCAAATCGCATGAGAGATAACTATTCGGCGCCTCCGCCTCAGAGCTAAAGGTGACGTTGTCCTTCAATCAATCAATTTCTGGTACATCTGAATTCATTCACAAGCTGTGTAGAGTTGTCGTCTCTAAGCTTCCGGTGCCAATAGGATGTGTTCATTCGCTTGACGGGTACGCATTTTGTTTCCCATCATCTCGCATCGTCTTCCCGCTCTTTCGCCCTTTCGCTCCGCGCTCAGCTTTTTGTTTTCATTAAAAGTCTTCGCGCATTCATTGTAGAACCTTCCTATACGCGTACGTATTTCCTTCCTAAAATTAGTATTTCCAGAGAGTCATTGATGTTTTACCATTGTGATTTTTGTGTGTGTTGTATTATTTTCTTTGCGCTTGCATACACCGTGTTATGTGGTTCCAGTTACGGTAGTTTCGGGTCTTTACGCGTCTTTAATTTACCGCAGCAGATTACTCTAAGAGAGTTCTATGCATCATCTGTCCGATTTTTTTCTTCGCTTGTTCGTCATTCTTTGCGTTCTACTATTTATCGACAACACATTTGTATCCACCTAAGAATCCAGTACAGTCCATTCGTTTGTGTATGTGTTTGTTTTTCTTCTTTTCCAAATCACTTGTGCAGTAGTTGGACCGTTACAAGCGGTGCAACACCATCAGGCTTCCTGTTCGATCGTGCTGGCGCGTCTGTATTCTCTGTATTGCCCGCTTGCGTGTGAGTTGGAGGTCTCTCTGTTGCTCTTCGTCTATACGCCGGTCTGTTACATGTCTAGGATTTGAAAGTAGGTTAGAGTTGCTCATGGCTTGCCGTTATCACTTGTATCACTGAAACAACTATAAGTATACCCCAACACTGAGTGTTTGTGTGGACGTTGTCGTTGTCGCTCGTATGCGGTCTGCGCTGTGTCCACCCACCCCGAATGGCATATCGTCGTGATCATTGTTTTTCTTCCACAACTGGTCCTGTAACATTGAAAAGGGTCGATTCAGTAACGGTCCCAATGCAAAGTTCCATATATAGAGTTGGTTTGGCGCGGTGTTTTGAATCTATCGAAAGAAAATCTTTATATGAGTACATTCTCATCAATTTGTAAATCACTTGTTGGCTTTCGCCCGTTGTAAAGGAGATTTGGCGAAACGCCGCACCTACCCGTTTAATCTGCTAGTTTTCATCGTCTATTTATATTATGTGATTATAGCCTTGCAATCAACGATTGTAACATCGCCTTCTGTGCATTAATAAATATCAGATCTAGTTTCGCCCCCTTTGATATGCGAGTGTACTACTAGGATGAATTTCACTTCTTTGCCGTTATTGCACCCAAGGGAAATGCTGAGCTTGGTTGCTGATTCCAGGTGGCTATAAAGAACACTAGGAAGTTCGTGGTGAGTATATTTTCACCTACTTGAAGTCTTCCGTTTCTTTTTCTTGTGAGCTTGATGGCGGACCGCTTTGGCGAACCATTCTCTGGTGGTATTGTCCTAATTGCTGGCTTTCTATAGTCTACAAGTTATTCACGCGTGTCATTCTGAATAGGATCGAACGAACGATAGACGAGGGACAGCCGTGCGATCAAGAGTGTTCAGCACAACCGATCATATCCACACCTTGATCAGGCTCACTGAGGTGTCCCGAGAGTACAAGACGCCGTTTTGCATCGCATTCATCGATCTCATCAAGGTTTTCGCCTCTGCCGAAATGAAAGCGGTGATTGAAGCTGTGCGCAAACAAGACATCTCCACTCAGTACGTAAAGGACCTCAGTGAGCTCTACAAAGATTTTCGAAGATTATCACACCGTTCTACAACAATGTTCTTATCAGCGTGAAGAGAGGTGTGCGCAAGAGTGATACCGTATTGCCGATTTTATTCAATGCTTCTCTCCAGAATATCATGCGAACACTAGAGTGGTGTTGCATGGAAGTGAAGATCAATGGCTTCTATTATAACGGGCTCAACAATCATACATTCCGACTTTTTTATTAGCGACTCCGAGGTTGGTACACACTGCTCATCCAGCTAACGTTTCGGCGTCGTCGCCTTCGTCAGAGCCTGGAAACTCGAAGTCATTCGCAACCTAAAAAAGTTTGAATATTGAGTTGAGCATGCCGAGGTTTATAGAGAGTCGAAAGTCTTGGAGCAATCTCATACATTTTTGCCGCGGTTCTGGCAGATACTAGCACAAAACTGAAAAAAAAACAATAGCCCTCAAGCGATATGTGTAGGCGTCAGGCTGAGATAATGGAAAATAGTAATTCACTTGTGCGCATGTAATCAATGCTTTTTAATTTTCTCTCTTCAATAAAACGCAACGACATCATCAAGCAACATAGTTGGCTCGCAGTTCGATTGGATTACCCATGGGACAAGCCCAAGTGAGATCGTTTGACACGTCTTAGTGATGGAAGGTTGCCAGTTAGGTCTGCTCTAGCCTGATTGTTCGTTGAAGGACACGCAACTGGGGTCCAAATTTCCAGCTTTATAAGCGACACATTATTCCGTTATGCATATATAAAGTGTTAGCACCGAGATTTTTCTAGTAGTAGAGAAAACATGTCAGTTGAATGATAGATTTGACTCTTCAAATTTTTCGATTGCGCTTTGCTCTTCTCTAGTCTTACGCATTGCACAGCGATGCTTTGATCTCATTCAATGAGGGAATTTGAAACTGTTCGAATTTTCCAAGAATCACTTCAGGTAATGAAGCGGGGGAAGTAAGTGTGAAAGATTACTCTAATTATCCGGCATCAAGCTCATGAACTTATAGTTAGGCGTGATCATTCTGCTTCAGTGTACTTCCTTTTGACGCGCCAATTTAGTACACGCACGCCATTGAATCGTACTTGTAATTTGCTGTCGTCTCCCTCAACAAGAAATAAATCAATACGTACCAACTTTTTCTTCAGAACTTACTGGTACATGAACTGTTCCCCGGGGAAATCCTCCATAGAACTTTTTGGATACAATCGCTGAGATTTTTATCGGCAATTGGAATTTTAACTGCTCTTACAATCGCACATTTGAGTGTTATTAGGTTGGTGCAAAAGTTCTCGGACATTTGGTATGCAAAGCAGTTTATTTTATGATATCTGAACAACAGCAAGGAGTCATTAGTCAGCAGCAAGGAGTCATTAGTCAGCAAGTTAAGTAGGCATCTTTAATATCAATGGCCTTCTGTATAGCATTTTTTTGGCTGGAGCCGACATAGGCGGGGAAATCTTTTTCAAATTCGAGAAGTCGCAAATGTCCGAGAACTTTTGCACCAACCTAATATTATAGCTGCTTGGCAAATCAGACCCTCAGTGCTGCTGTAGTAGCAGCCGAAAGGGTGTCCGTTGAGCGGTTTCCTCAGATGAAGAATAAGCGCATTGCACGAAGAAATAAAGGACTCCTTTAACTACTGCCCTCGTAATCATTTCTCTCAAACATTAGATATGGCAAGTTCGTGTTTTCATGGATCCAGAAAGTCATCTCCAAACGAACGATTCAGGCAGAGTTTCACGCTATCTTTCTGTCCAATTTCATTTTACTCCATGGCTACGGTGCTTTATGTTTAGAAAGGCCAAGTGTTTTTCAAAAGATAGTGTAGCTTGATATCAGGTTTTTTATTGTTAAGATACTGAATTTTCCTATTAAATAGTCCCTCGCTACATTTGAACTACATAGAAGACACGTTGGTGTTGTTGACTTCGTGTGAAATGAGCAGCTGTTTTGTTTGTGAGACTGCTTTGTCAATAATCCCAAAAAAATTGAAGATATCACCGAGTAGACAAACAAACCGATGTAGCTTTTTCTTTTTTTGTTTTTTTGAGACGTTCTGTCAGGACCTACGATAGCTTTTTATCATATTTTCATTTTGAATAGAATTTTCTAAACATTGCATTTTACGATGAACATATTTGTCAAATACGCTGAGAATGAATGATCCTTTGTGAACGTTTCTGTCTCCCTCTTCTCAAAGATCACCACTGCTTAAAAACCTGCTAATTTTCCATGATAACCTTCCGTCCCACCATCTTTAGATAGCGCACTTTGTCGGAGTACCTTGCCTCATGATTCGGAAACTGGATGGTAACTGTTCAGCTAGCCCACAGGGCTCTAAAATTTCTGGAAAATTTTTTGCCTTGCGACCATGGCAAAGCAACGATTGACGTTGTCGGACAAGTATCTTAATTTTTCTTGTTTATCATTGAGTATCACAGTATAGCACCACTCTATCCAACTGCTTTTAAGGCTCGTTTAGACGCTGTGCGGCGAAAATGCAAAATCGAAGTGCAATCAATAATTAATATCATTGATTGACTTTGCTCCCTTGCGTGAGTGGCGCAGTCCGGTGGCGACGCGATAAGCAAAAAAAAAATTAGGCATACAAGCACATAGGGAAGAAATTGAGCCAAAAAAAAGTGAATTTCGTCAAAATATCCTTCAATAAGGAAAACCAGCCTTCTAAAAAAACCCGAACGACCAGTAAGTCTGCCTATATGAGGCGCCACCGGACTGCGCCACCAATGCAAAGGAGCAAATTCGACCAAGGACGTTAATCATTGGTTGCGCTTCAATTTTGCATTTTCGACGCGCGGCGTCTAAACAGCCGTTAGGAGAATTCACCTGTCATCGTAGCATCTCCAGTAGGACTGATCCGGGCTGGTAATCTATTGGAGAACACTCAAATTGGGTACAATTTTTCATCCATGTGGGCGGAATCTAATGTTGTTGAGCAGAAATCCTTTTATCGGTCCATTACTTCCCTAATATGCTGTTGGGCTACACGTGGGAATGTTTGAACACGTAGATTGGGAGACGGTAATTTTTATGAAATACAAGGAACGGAGAATTATTTAGAGCCTATTCAGCTGGTCGCTTTATGTGATTTCAATCAGGAAAATCCAGGTGCTTCTCAGCAGTTTTCATACCACCATCTTGGAGGTTTACAACTAAACTTGGTCGTGCCTATGGGTATTGGAGCTCTGAAAAAGAGAAAACGAAGGATCACAAGAAAGCTCTAACTCTTGGCCGTACAGTGTTAGAATGAAACTTTAGTTGGGTGGCTACAAAATGATCAATCTAGCGGATAGCTAAGGGACCCATCACAATTGCAGAAGCGCCTCGGGAGTTGGAACTCGACCGTGTTGTCACTACTCGGCGGAGGTCACCTGGCCGCGGTTCATATTTCCGGAAAGATTGAGAGATCTTTGCGAGGTGGTTGTCCTCGCGTTACACAACCATGCTCCCCTCGTTCGCGTTCCTTCAAAAAAAGTTATTTTCGATAGGATATAGCCCAGAACCTTTTTTCTTCCGGCTGCCCAGATTTGTTAGGAACTTTCAGAGTGGAACGTGGGGATATGATAATTCAAGGCGATTTGAAATTTTATTCACACTTTTTTGTGTACTTGTTCATTCAACCGATCACCTCGTGTCTCCAGAACCTCAACGGTATTGGGCAATGCACTTACCCGTCCTCACGTTGATACCATTTACTTCCATCCACACTCTGCACCTCACCGTAGAATCACAGTTAATACTCTCGATTTGGCCCATTTCAGAGAATGGAACGCTGCCAGTTGGCGTAAAGGTGAAGGTAAAGACGTTGGTGTTGATCAGGCGCCGCCGCCTTCGTGTTCCATTCCAATTGTGGAGGTATGGTGATTGGGTATTTGGCCTTTACAATGACTTGTGAGGCTAGCCGCTATACCAGGCTAGTGTCTTTACCTTCCCACAAGTCTGGTACCAATTCATTCGACCCCTACGGGATGGTTTGGATGGTTTGATTAGCCCGGGCGAGGGTCGATCGCTCTGAGCATGGTTGTGTCAGAGGAGCCTCTTGCCACTGAACTATGCGCTTCCGCCGTATCGTATTATCGTATGTACGCCTAACAATAAGATTGTTGTGGTGCGCAGACTCTGTCGCTGTATTTAGGTGGGCCTCTGCTTAATTTTTTATCCCTAACCTTTTATCCTTATCAGCAACGCAGTTCCCCCTGCTGTTGGTCGCCTTACCTTTTTTCGATTCCAAAGCACTGCGAGGGGGTCCGCTTGAGACCGGATTACAGAGGTCGTGAGGTCACTTACCCTCTCAGCCATTCCGCCTTACAAAAGCGCCGAGTATTCGAAGCGTTCTTCACAAATAGCTGTTGTTCACCAATATATCCAAAAGAGAGGAATGCATCTTGAGACTTATGACGTCAGCGATTTTTCGCTGGTAATACAATATGGATTGTAAAATGAAGCGCAGAATTTCTAAACCAGCGATTCGGCAACACCGATGACGATTCATCTGTAGTCATGCAACTGCATTTTTCGAGTCATTCCTCTAGTCTCTCGTTGCACTTTGTCCACCACTTTTCCTCGACGATCTTCTTGAGAGCCATTTCGAACACGCGTTTCGCTGTAGCTACAAAAAGTCCTATATCTCGCTGCAACCTAGCTCCATCTAATTATCGAAGCCGTCACTCCTTTGCAAGATCCAACGTAATGCAATCGAACTGCTTTTCACTTGCTTTCGAATCCGTTCTAAAGAATTTTGAGAGGAACTAGCCGTTTTGGTTTCCAATTCAAACCTTCCAGTCGTTAGCAGACAGCGCCATCAATCGTCCAACCGAGTTGATTCATTGTTGTGAGTCAAGGTGCTCATTACTCACCGTATTCGTAAGGAAAGATTGGAGGAGAGTAGAGTTCCCCAAAGAGGTTGGGAAGCTGTCGATACTAATTTTCGCCCCCAATATGTTACAAGAACAGAAAATAAATGAACGTAAAATTATTTAGCCTATAGGATGTCTTCCGGCACCAGCACAAATGTGCGAATGAAAGTCATGTAGAGTTCCGCGTTTAATGAAGGTGGGCCATCTAAATTGTGAAGTAAAAAATTGGAAAAGCAAAAGTATAAACTGAGAGAGTAAAATCACATAAAGAGTAACAAAAGTGGAACACCCAAATGAATTTCCCTATTTCGACAGTGTTCATACATATGCGTAGACATCCTTCTATTTATTTACTTATTTATTTATTTACTTGAAGTTAAGACCCGAAGAATGTTTTTACACATGTTGCTCTCCTTTCTCTCACTTTTCGCCTCTTATGAGAAAAGTAAGAAGTCCGAGTGGACATTTTTTGTGGAAAAAATCTGAACAGGCTTCCCTCTCGAATTTTCAATTGCTCGTAAGACTTCAGCCCTAGGAACTACACTTTAGAAAATCCAAAGATGGAAAAGAAAAAAGTGTGACCGATGGTTCATCGCCCGTTTAGACTCTTTCGGCAGATTGGCCCATGCGGGAACACCGAAGGGGCGAAAATCTCTTTGTGATCAAATTAAACTAATGGCCGACGGAGCAGTGCCTTCCCTTCGCCGAGCAACGGCAGAGTCTATTGGAACGCAGATGTTCTCTGTAGCAAATGTTCATTTTTGCTTCTTGACTTTAGGCCAGCAGTCTTTATGGTAATTCAGTTGATCCGCTGCTCCACCACGCCCATTGCGACCATCGCACAGAGTGACTTTCGTGAAAATTTTCAGAATTCTGCTCAGCACAATTGCAAATCAACGAAAACGCAACTCTTGCAAATTCAACATGAAAAAGTTTTTCTATCGCCTTTATGGACTCATATTTCGAGCCTTCTGCTCTTCAGTTCATTGTCACCTGCCCTGAATTATGCTAACTCTTCACCTTGTGTGTGCTGTTGATACTTCCCCCTTTCAATTTTATTTTTATTTTTATTTTTATTTTTATTCACACTGCTAGGTGCGCCAAAAACAATAATACTGTGCTTGATCTCGAGTAAAAACTGAAATAAAGCAAAATGTTGGCAACTTATGCGGCATCCCAGTCTTCAAGAGGAGAGACCAACGCCATAATGTGCAAATATGTAGAAGTCGTCACATTATTGCAAGCCGCCAGTGTGTACGTACCAATGGGGATTATGCTGAGTGGAAGCCGACGTTAGAAAGAGATTACAGAAGAATATCAGAGAAGGAAAGCCTTCGTGGTCTCGTTAGAACATAGTTGGATGGTATCATCATCAGTGCTGCTAGTTCAATTCTGATGTTCAGAAGCTTCTCTGTCTATTGGTGGACGATACACCAAAATGAGTTTAGCGATGTTTGTGCCCTTACTCAATGCTCTCGCTGGAGAGAGATACGTACGTTTGATAAAGTAAAGGTAAAGGTAAAAATAAAGGTAAAAGCGTCGGCCTTGTTCAGTCCCAATTAAAGATCCTTGCCTTATGAGCCATTAAATTCAGAATGTGTCTAGGATAAGTTAATCCAGGTTTCGCAGAATTGGTGAAAGGTACACATTGTAATAGCCCAGCATGCACAACGGTACAGAATTTTTCATAAAGATCTTCTAAGGAGGAGTAATTCTGCAATGCATTCCACCAATTAACCTGGGACAAGTATTCAGAAAGAGCTCTAAAATTGGTCCTACCGAAATCAGGCGATGGTATTCTGCAAGCTGTATTCCAGGGTATGTGAAACTTAAAACTGATGATGTTGTGGTCGGAACCTGCTAGCGGAGGAAGAACGGAGATGTTCCCTATCACATTGGTTGTAGTGAGAATCAAGTCAAGAATTGCATTCTGACGCGTGGGTTCCCTGACAAGCTGGCGCAAGCCGCAAAGCTTGAAAAGCTCAAAGAACTTGATCGTGGTGGGTTTTTGGCTACATCTAAATCCCAGTCAACCTCTATATTGAAGTCGCCTAGCAATATTAGATGTTCATCTGAGGCGCACAAGTCTAGCAAACAGTCCAGCAATACATCGTCCTCAGAGGCAGAGGAATTTGGTGGTCTATATAGAAGTATTAGTCTAAATGTTAACGCCGAAAGGGAGTCGAAAATTTCCAAGCAAAGTAAGTCTGACCTGAGGCTAGAAGGTAAATCTGACTTACGACAAGACGGTAGGTCCCTCTCTACCATATTGATACTACATCTTGCAAGGCAACAAACGCCACCCCCTCTTTTATCTGTCCTATCTAATCGAAAGAGTCGATACTGGCTATTTGATAAAATTTCAGCATTTTTCACATGTGAAGAAAGCCATGTTTCAGTAATAAAAACTATATCCGGATTTTCAGTTGCTAAAATCAGATGAAGATGTTCTATTTTATTCTTTAGGCTTCGAGCATTGAAAAGTAAACAACTCAGGCCTTGCAGTGTACCATGACGCGCTAGTCGTTTCCCGGACTCCTTGCTCTTGGCAGGTCGTCCACACGCCTTAGCTCTCCACGATACACTACCCAGCAGCGACTGTTTAGGGCTTTATCGCGTTCCCTACACTCTTGCCGTAAGTCATATTCTTTTTTCCTTTCTGCCTCCGTTAGGCTCTTACGAACGTAAACTTCCGAAAACGCAGGATTATTGCGTAAGCGAAAGGAGTTCGCGAGAGCTGTTCGCCAATGAGCCCTACAAGGCAGGACGACTTTAACCAACCTCGGGGATTTTTGGTTAGGATCCCCCAGTCTGTAGACAGCCATAGGCCTACATTCTACCCCTAGACTGTCCAGCACGTTAGCTACACGAGCCTCTAATTCTATTTGCTTAGCCGATAGAGGAATATCGGTCTTTGATTCCTCCAGGCCAGATATTACGATGCTTCGATCTCGTTTGTCTGCCTCTACCTTGTCAGCCATTTCGTTCGGTAGCATATTTATCAGACCGCGAATGAGTTTAGCCATGGTTGGATCTTTATTGATATCCAACATGGTATGAAGGAGGCGCCGCCGCATTCGTGCTCAATTCAGAATCGTAGAGGCTTTGTGAATGCGTGCTGCGCCTATGCAATGTCTTGCGACGGCCAGCCGCTATAACAGGTCAGTGCCTTACCTTCCCAGACAAGTCTGGTACCAATTTACCCGACCTCGGAGGGATGGAAGGCTTGGTTAGCCCGGGCTGGGATCGATCGACCGTGCTCAGTAACGCCTCTTACCACTGCATCACGCGGGCCCTATGTACGTTTGATAGGAAGATTTATTGAAGACTGAGGTGCTTGGGCACCGCCCATACCAGGTATTCACTTGCTCCCGCACCTGTTGCGGTGGTCATGGGGTTCTGGCACGCGCCAGAACCACTTCCGCATTACTGAATTTGACAGACTTTGGTGCCTTAAGTAGACTGGGGGAATCCTCCGATTAGGACCATCCCAATTCATAGAAATGGGTAATGAAAATTACCCGAGTCAATTTTTCGATAGTTGAGCTTTACTTAAAATAACCGGCCTACAACGACTTACTTGGTCGGTAAAAAATAAGGAGAAATGGACTGCACCACTTGTTAGAAATTTCAACGACTCGTCGCAATTTGTTAACGTTCTCAGACCTTTATGACATTCCATGAATTCATTTTCTGCTATTGCTCGACCTTTTCCTTTTGGTTACTGCTTTTTCGTTTGCGTGATCCGCAACCAATTAACTCTTGTGCTTTCATGGTTGGCTATAAACAGCGTTCGTTTCAAAAATTATATCCCATTAAGACATTTTCCTCTTCCCGTTAAGTCATTTCCCAAGACACCACAGAACCTTCTACGAATTTCTGCTGGCGATTTCGTTTCTTTGCTATCGGCTGGGTGGCTGTTTTCCTCTCATCAAGTTCTAGTTCTTGTCGAAAACTAATGAATTGGGAGGTCTCCGGCGTATTTACTTATTATGTACACCACAAGGTGCGCCCAAACTGTAATTGAACAGGCAATCAAATCAGCTCAACTGATAAAATGGTTAAAGAATAGGAAAACACAAAATTGAACACTGTAAAACCTGTGTATGAGAGTTTGACGCCTTCAAACAAATTAAGAAAATTGGTCTGGCATATGAATCCCACAAATTATTCCTAGCAATAATTACCTTCGACGAACAATTTGTCTTCCTGAGATTATTCCGCGAAATTTATCTGTTGCAGTACGCTGCAGATTAGGCAGTACCCTTCGAGGTCTTTCTGAGCGACTGTGAATGCAACCACCATCCCTTTGCGCACTGGCTTACTTTACTCGGAGAAAGAACCGAGCCCATCAAATAGATGATAGGCGTAAATAAACAAATTAATTAATTAATTAACTAATCAAATAACCAATAAAAAAGTAAAGCAATAAATAAATAAATAAAACAATAAATAAATCTTGAAAGCTCTAAAGCTCTGAAGATTAAACAGCTCTGAAGCTGTGCTTCGTTCCTTTCATAGCCATTCCGCTGTGAATTTAAACACACTGGCACTTGGAATTAGACGTAATGTAACGAAAAACGAAGAAGTTTCATTAAACAAGCCTACAGCTGCGTTTCCATAGGTGCTCTTTGAACACCTCGTCCAAAACCTGCTTCTCGTTCTTCATAATGTTGCGGCGGGAAGAAAATTGGAGTTTTTCTACTGCTCGCTGCTGAGATCATTTCTGGAAAAATTTTGGCTGTGAACAAATAGTCCACGGACCGATGTGAAGCCCAGAAAATATGAAGATTAGAAAGAACTAAATGAGTCCGTTCCTCATTGGGTTGTCCAGTCTCGTCGAATGTTGGGCCGTCAGTCATGGTTCCCACTATGTACATACTCCTTTCCTTAGCTTTGACAGCTTGCTTCGTGCTCAACATTTTCTCCGAAGCCATCCGCTTTTTATTTCTTTAGGCGGGAATGTGCTGGTAGTTTCAGTTGTCTCAGTCGATCTGAAGGAATCAATCGCCTCTGTTCTGTTTGATTCAGTCGTTGTAACTGATTCCTTTTGGAATTTTCTTGCTGAAGTAGAAACGGTCAGCGTAGTCGGCAAAAATGCAGATACTAGTAAAAATACGGACGTATAATGTAAGCAGATTCGTAATTCCTGAGCTCTAAACTACAGAATTAATACTGAAACTTCGGAATTACAGCGCGTTACCTATTGAAAAGTTCGAATCTACAGTAAACCTCACACCTCCGCAATTCTTTTATGGCCAAAGTTTTCCATTCCACTGAGTAAATGGTTTTGCAAAATTCTGTCGGAAACTCAAAAATCATTTCCATAGCTCAGTTATGCGTCATTTCCTGGTAATTTCGCAGCGCTGTTGCATAACAGAGAGGAGCCCGAAAGCGACTGGGTATTTTGCAGATTGCTCCGAAACTATTCTGCTTAATGAACTCAAAAAGTGTTCGTCTTTGCAAACCAGATGTTGAGGCCAAATTGAAGCTGCCGTTCTAGTCTTGATGAATTGCAGCACTCCGTGGCTTCTCGATTTGCAAGGAAGCACCAGAGATTAGACTGAGGTGCTTATAGGCACAAAAAGTACACTTCGAAAAGAAACAACTATTAGTCACACCCGAAGCGGCGCTGAATCTCTTCCTCCATACTGTGTAGTTATATCTCCCAATCTTAATATTTCGTGGGAAGACGTACTTCCTACCGCGAAGCCATTTTCTACTGCTCAATTGTGTATCGGGCGCGAGTAAATGGTAAGGGGACGCACGGTCGAGCGATCGATCCACACCCGAGCCACACAGCCCTCCATCGCTCCAGACTTGATTACAATATTAGGTGGTTGCAAAAGCCCTGCGAGACTTCACATTAATGTCTTTTAAATTTGGTGAAACCTTTACAGGTGTGATCTTGCTTGGTCATGTTGAGGTATACATTCTCGAAGCTTCCATGAGCACGCTATATAAAGCTGCTTCGATCCACAGTAGAGCAACAATGCCGATGTTAATCAGCAGCCTCCTACGACCAATCGTCCACTATGAATTCTTGCAAGGCCATTGAGCAAGCACTGCAACCAACAATATCTGCGTTGTATACAAGGTGAATGTCGTCCACTATTCCACGGTGGCACTTTGGTACAAGCGCTTTGAGGACAGAGATATACCCTTCAAAGATCAACCTCATTCCGGACGTCCATGTGCTGTGGACGGAGGTATTCTACGCGAAGCACAGGAATCGAATCCCAGTGCTTCCACTCGAGAATTGGCGACGACACTTGGGTGCAATTATAGCACTGTCGCTCGGCAGCTGAAGACGCTTTCTTACCGGAAAGTTTTGTCTTATTGGGTGTCACACCAATTGACTAGGGGAAGACAAGCCGAATCAGTAATGCTGAGTCGTTGCTTCTTCGTCGTCAAAGAAAAGACTTTCTCAAGGACATCGTCATTGGAGATGAAAGCTGGGTACTTTACGCAAACCATACCCGCAAAGGCAGTAGCTTCCTCGTGAAGAACCTGCTCCTAAACAGCCAAGACCTGGACGACATCAAGAAAAAGTTTTTTTGTGCTCTATGAAACAGCCAACGATATCTGCGGCTATTGTAGGCTGACCACTATTGCCAGTTCCTCTCGGTTGTCGAATTCCATATTTCAAAGGAATATTTTTAATAACCCGAATAAGTGACAATTTGAAGGAGCAAGGTCTGCAGAATAAGATGGGCGCGGTAGAACTGTCCAGCCTAAATCCTGAATTTTCTCACGAGTCGCTGTTGCGACATGAGGAGGAGCGTTGTCATGCAAGAGGTATACTTTTTCTCTTTCAGGGCGTTTTTCTCGCATGACGTTGGCCAAGACCTGAAGCATGAATTACTGGGAGTTGCTGGATAGTGGAAACACAGTAACAGCATCGGTATACTTCACGCAGCATCAGGTCTTGACCAACGTCATGCGAGAAAAACGCCCTGGAAGAGAATAAGTCTACCTCTTCCATGACAACGCTCCTCCTCATGTCGCAATAGCGACTTGTGAGAAAATTCAGGATTTAGGATGGGAAGTTCTACCGCCCCCACCTTATTCTCCAAACCTTGCTCCTTCAAATTATCACTTATTCGGGTCTTTAATGCAACCCCGTTGAGATATGGAATTCGACAACCGAGACTAACTGACAATAGTGGTCGGCCAATTTCTTCATAGATCTGAATGGTGGTCTTATCGTTGAATGAGGTTTTGTAGGAATAATCGGTGTTATTTTGAAGAATGCTGCAAACGTGTTGCAAGACTTTTACAACAACCTAATAGTAATAGACTTGCCTGAAGGGGTAAAGACAATGACTTGGTATAGTGGCTGACCCCGCCAGACTCATAAGATTATGGCAACACAACAACAATCCGTTCCGTATAATACATAATTGAGGTAAAGGTTAAGTAGAAAGGGTCGAAGTTGACCAGACCCCTGAGGACGCGCCATCGCATTCTTGTTCTATTCAAATCGTAGAGGGCACGCATTCACCATGCCCTCTACGATTTGAATAGAACAAGAATGCGATTGTGCGTCCTCAGGGGTCTGGTCAACTTCGACCCTTTCAAGTTAACCTTTACCTCGATTATGTATTATTGTTGTTGTGTTGCCATAATCTTCGCGCCGTACATGTCAGAAAGCCTTCGCAGCCATATTCGTAGTGGGACGTTACGCAAGAAAACCGTTACTATATCTATGTTTATGCCCGCTCTTCGTCTAGCCGTTCAGTTCAAGATTCTCAAATGAGTGGGAGGAACTTTTCCTTGTTTCTAACTGGATGGAGCTCTACGGGGAATCCAGTTTCCAGCTAGTCGGTAGACCGCCGTCCGTGAATCAAATGTGATTTGGGCCGTAGCCGCTGTTTCAAATTATCCGACCGCTTGTAATCTCGTCCACCTCGACGTGTTACTGGCTGCTCTGAGCTTTGACCTTCGAACCTTTGATTAAAAACGCTTTAATGAGATTAGGGTACTTCTAACAAGGGAGGTCAGTGAACTTCCCCCGACGATTCTTAACAAGACCTATGTGGTCTTATAGAGCTTGGAGCGTAGATCACAGATATGTTATTTATTTTTGCTGAAGGGCAGTGGGTGGTCCAAAAATTGCAAAAAAAGTAAGCACTGCTCTGACTACACTGCTGAGGGGCGCTGAATAGCGCCTGAGGTGAGAAGTCCACGCAAGTGTGCTTCGGTGGCGCAGCGGTACCGCAGTCGACTGTTGTTCAGACGGTCGAGGGTTTGGATCCTGTGATTGTATTTTCGTTTTGCTTCAATCGCATTGATACCAAATGGTGCTCATTTTGCGATTTTGTCATGGGGATTGAAGAAAATCATGTTTGGAGCACCCTGAACCGCACAAATTTTAGTAAATGACAACATTAATATGGATAGCCAATATCTACCGTAACTTACATTAAACAGACGCACATTCAAAAACTAATGTTGGATTCGTGATCAGCGACCCAAATAACCCTTAGACACGAAGTTTGGACGAAATCGGGGATTTTGACCCACGCACCTTACTTACCCATAGCAAGCGCTCATCAGTCACAAATCCAGAAGCAAAAGTAAAATTCGTGATCGGCAATCCAGGTGAGACTCCTAGGCGATTTCTGGAACGATGGTAGTGGATGCTGACAATTTTCTGACAGCTAGAATCTGAATGGTGCCATAATAATACCAGTAATTCATCAGAGACTCAACCTTGGGCAACTCTACCGACACCTGACATGAGGCTCGAGACGTCATAGTCACCCATTTCGCCCAAACTTTGCTAATGAGACTATTTGAGACGCTGGTCACGAATATAGCACTAGTTTTGTGATCTGAAACAAGTGAGGGTCTCTAATGACGGGTTTCGTTGTGTGTGGGCTGGTGAGCCCTTGCAATGGTAAGGTGGGTAAGTGAGGTGCCAAGGTCAAAATAACCGATTTCCTCCAAACTTCGTATGTGGGGGTTATTTGGGTCGCTGATCACGACTCCAACATTAGTTTCTGAATTTGCGTCTGTTTAAGGTAAGTTACGGTAGATGTTGGCTACCCATATTAATGTTGTCATTTACTAAAATTTGTGCGGTTTAGAGTGCTCCAAACATGATTTTCTTCAATCCCCATGACAAAGTCGCAAAATGAGCACCATTTGGTATCAATGCGATTGAAGCAAAACGAAAACACATCCACAGGATCCAAACTCTTGACCGTCTGAACAACAGTCCACTGCGGTACCGCTGCGCCACCGAAGCACACTTGCGTGGACTTCTCACCTCAGGCGCTATTCAGCGCCCCTCAGCAGTGTAGTCAGAGCAGTGCTTACTTTTTTTGCAATTTTCGGACCACCCACTGCCATTCAGCAAAAATAAATTACATATCTGTGATCTACGCTTCAAGCTCTATAAGACCATATAGGTCTTGTTAAGAATCGTCGGGGGAAGTTCACTGACCTCCCTTGTAAGACTCTCGCTAAGGATTCCACGATAGCAACTGAGACTGGGAAGAGCTGTCGCTCTCCCCTTCATTTCATTCGAATTCATCGACTAATCGTCTTTTTCGCTGAAAAGCCAAATTTGAAATTTGGCTCAACACATGAACAAGAGTTGATTCTTGAAGCTCTTTTTGTAGAAAGCGGAACGATTCTCTCGAATTGCGATAGAAAATTCCGTCATAGATGCTCATATTCTGGCGGGAAACTGTAGGGAAAATGATCAGTTTATTCATTTATTTATTCCTGTACCCTGAGACCATTCTGAGAATGGTCTGTTGCACATAGGAAGCACACACCCAGCGATTAATTTTCAGCTAGAAATCCCGAATGGCACTTAGAATATATGGGGAGAACATTCGTTCCATTTTATTGCACATGGATGAAGCCCTTTAGGAATCGGTCGAGGCGAGCCACAGAGTGCATAGGAAAGGAGAAATTGGTCGTTCCTACCAATTTATGGCCTAGAATTCTATTTCGGAATTTGCAGCCAAACGTTTTCCTTATGCATTAGTGCCTTTCATATAGGCTGCATTTACACATCTTTACCCGGGTGTGTCCTTTTGATTGGACAATTTTCATTTTTGTCTCTTCTAGTGTTGCTGTTCCTCTGGGTTGGGATGTAGCACTGAATTCATTCATAGGTTCCTTCAAAAATTTTTCGTTGTCGCACTTACGACAATCTCTTTAAGATATGTTAGAGGTTAGTTCATGTGAAGTTCACATGACGTTATAAACCTTGATCAAAAAATGGAACAGCAAATGATCACGTATATGTGCCTATTTTCAAAAAAATTCACGCAAAAGATACAGATGCGCTTTATCAGTTGGTGTTCAATTTATTGATCAAAGCCCATAACGTGCCTAGTTTTAGACAATTCAATGACGATTTAGATACATGTACAGATAACTTTTGGCGGAGGGAAATGCAAAAATTTCTACATACGCGAGAGATACGGCTTGCCGAAAAATGACGCCCAAACGATTGCTAAAATAGGTTCAATTTCAGAAAATTCTAGAAGAATTAACGCCACAATGCAATTCGTTTCTTTCACAATCAAGCCCTCGTTTTTTGTATAATACTGAAGAAGCTCAATTTCGGTAAAAGCCTGTCAGTCCTGTTTTCTGCAAATCTGCAAACGTCGACCGCCAAAGTGACGTGCCACAAGGCATAGTAGTTCTCCATTCCTCGTTTTAGTACGGGCTTCATTCGAATCGAACTGCGCTTATTTATGTATTTATTTATTTGTTTAGTTATATGTTTATTTATTTATGTATTTATTTATTTATTCAAAATGCGTTTATCTCTCTTCTATAAAACAATAGTCACGTGTGATCCTCATATTGTGCTGAAAGTTCGAATAATTGCCTTGTCTCTGTCTGACACTATGGGCCTTCCTCTACTTGTAGTTTTCTCTTCTTCCATGTTCTACTTCTCATTCTCAATCAACGAGTAACATAACATAACATTAATTACACGCTTTAGTTATGTAATTGTAATAATTTTTTGTCGATATTTGTGCAGCCTTTGGGACAGAGGAAATAACATAACGTAACAAAACACAAAAATAACATAAATGAGGAAATAACATTAACAGCCAAAATGTGGTAACATTAACAGCCAAAATGTGAGACCGCACTAGCAATAGAAAGAAGTATGGAAACAGGAGATACATGTGTTATTAGATGAACAAAAAGGAGAAAGACGCCTGTTTCGCCTCTAAACCCTATAAAGGCAAGGAAAGTGGAATAGAGAAGTTTGTTATTAGACCCTTTTTAATATTATAGATGTGTTCTTTAATTCTAACCTTAAATTTTTGGGTGGAAAGACCTACATATTGTTTTTTACAACCCAAACAGGTAATGTAGGTGCTGATATGTAGTTTAGTAGTGTTAGAAACAACAAAGGAGTTATTATCAGAAATAGAGCAAATGTCACAAGTAGAGTTACATTTTTTGTATGTATTATTATTTCCGAAGTCTATCAGGTTGTATACACCATTAACCTTAATTTTACGGAGAATGTTAGCAGTAAAGTAGCTTGTGTTTGTGTTTTTTGGCCCATGATCAAAAGTTAAGGAAGGCCCATTCCTTAACGAGTGGAAAGGTTACCAAAGGTTTTGGGGGGACTGCCCCCAGGGGTCGGCACTCCCTTGAGGAAGCTAAACCGGAGGCGTGGGCCTTACCCCAATATCGACTGTGGATTTTACATCTTGCCAGGAAATTACTTTTCTTTCCCTTTTTAGCCTACCTCTTATAAGTTATTTTTTACCTCATGTCGAATAGTATTCCGGTGGGTCCTAAGTGACTACGGGAATCTGGTCTTCCTAGTGTGTAATTAGTTCTAACTTGTTCTCTAGTTTATAATGTCCAGCAATGTTCCGCTATTGGTTTTTACTGTTTTTTATTCTGTGTTGGATTTTGAAACTAATAAATAAACGGATATTATTCAGTTCAACTGACTTGTTCGACCTATCAATGTCGGGTTTTGCATTTTCGAAAAAAGGGTCTTGTTTTCGGTGAAAATTATACAAGCTGGTAGTCGTCTTGCTACCAATTTGATTGTAGCACTTCAGATCTTTTGATCAATGCACTGCAACTTTCAGTTCGCTCGTTGATTTCTTCCTTTATCTGTGACAACATTTTCGTTGTTTAGACAATGCCAATGGGACGGAACGGTAGCGTGGGCATGGTCGAACGGTCGCCTTTCGTTGATCTGATGGGCTACCATAGCGTCAACATCAAACTCGGAGCGCTATGTGGCCTGTTTTCCGTAATGCTGCTCTTCTGCCTGCTGACGAGCAGACGCTTCAGGAAGAGAAGAATGGTGAGGATTTCGAAGTGCCATCGATATCCATCCGCCAAAAATCTGTCCGCGGCAGTTTATTCCGTCCTTCTGTCGCTTCGCGATAACTCCTTTCAAATCTAAAATCTCCCGAAAAAACTTTTAAATTCTAATTTGACTACAAACAGCAGAGACCATGTGCACTTTCGAGAGCATCTTGTTGCAATTCATTCCTGTTTTGTGCCAGGAGCAGCACTGGAGAACTTTCTTAACACGTACTTTCGATTTTCCTTCTGTAGAAGCGCTTCAGCTGACGGCAACAAAACGGCGCAGCATGATATGAAGGGACAAGGTTCCCGCCTCCCTAATTACCTATCTATGCATTTTCAAACCTGTTTTCAAGGAAGCGGAGAAGGGGACAGTGACCAGAGAGTGCCCGCGTGAACCACGCGCTGTAGGTGAGGACGTTCGAGCTCAGTCCACTCAGCGTTTCTCAGTAACGAGGGAATAGAGCCAAATGGTAACCGTATTATGAGTGTTTCTCCTTGCAAGAGTACAAGTGCTTTTTTCGGACCTGCTGCGACAGCTTCGACGAAGGTAGAATTTTCTTCCAAAGGAAGCCGTGAATACTCACGAATTATTTTTCACATCTCACATATTATTTTTCACTCACATATTATTATCTTTTTCAGTTGATAATTACGTTGGCCGTGGCAGACACTATGAACTGTATTGGGATATTTCTCATGGGTATACACCGGTCAGTCTTTATGTGCTTATTTGATTTTTTCCAACTTTTTTTTGTGAACCCGGCTACTCAGCAACTGTCCGTGGAAGCATTCTCGTCAGTGCTGAAATTTATTTTTAATCAATTTGCGCTGTTCATCTCGTAGCCATAACTAAAATTATGGGAGATAAACTTCAATTTTACGTCAAGGCTTCGAAGAGCAACACTTTTTGAACTGACAAGGTGAAAGTGGTTATAAACACTTCTTTTTTTACCAAGTGCGGCATCGCAGCGCTGCACTTTCCCCAAAGGGGTCTTTGAGCGCAGCTGAAAAATTCAACGAAAAATACCGTTTGCTACATCGATAATACTTTATTACCTTTTTAGTAGAACCGCCAAGACTTTCCATTGAAATGGTGCTTCCGAATTTCCAGCCATTCTAAGATGTATTGACGGTTGCTCTGGGAAGCCACTTTATTTCTTGCATCGATACTTTCTTCCTTCGCGGAGAAATTTGTCATACAACGGACCAACTTGTCAACAAGTCAAAAAATTGTGAACAAGGGACCAAATCCCAGTGTAGTCTCCTGGAACTCGCCATATTTACTAATAGTGACGAAAATTGCTCAGCTGAAAGAGGCATAATCTAGAGAGTGAATAGTGAATGGCTGAAGTATTTATCCTAAAATGTTGATTCATATAATAAAATATTTTGTTTTGGATTTTGGTGATATGTTTTTCCAGATTCGGGCTTTATGAAGGCGTGCTACTTACGGGCAACTTCAAAAAGGAGACTAGCTGGACATGTGCGCAGCAATCCTGGCTTCTGGTGAAAACGATAGGTAAGTTAACTACAGTTTTTCATCAAAAATTGATTGAAGCAGTAAATGAAAACAGGTTCTGTTTAATTGCTACCCTTTCAACAAATTAATGGATCGTTATCCTTTGATTAGCGCTATCCAGAATCTTCGCTGAGTCTTCGGTTCGTTCTTACCACAAATGCGCAACTATTCCGGCCTAAAAAGGTCGAAAATTGTCTTCGTTCCTTCTGAGCTGCCTTAAAATACTAACAACAGCATGGCATTGCGTTTGATGAGATATCTAATGAGTCTCATATAAAGGTGGTGGTGAGCACCAGACTCATAGAAATAATCGGATGAAAATAACTGAATTCCAGGTGATGTTTGGCCACCGATTGTGCAGATCTTCATGGGAGCCGAACAACTCTGTGCAGCTTACAGCCGTTGGCAGTCAAAGCGAAGGTACAGATTTATCATTCTTGTCGTTCCGTAGGAACCACGATGAGTTACTGGGAGTACGGTAATGGGCAATCACGGCGGGACCCTAGAGTTGACAAGCAGACATCGTGGTTTCGCTTAATTATTAGTAGGATTCCACGTAGCCGTGTTAGAAATGAGATCCTAAATTTGGACATTCTTCATTTTATGAGGGAAAAGATCGATCTAAGAAAGTAATGGAAAGGATGATCAGACTAAATTCTCAAAAGTTCTTCTCTTTTGCATATTCACGGATCAGAGGTGCTGAGAGAAAGCTGAAACTGAGCAAAATAATACGAGGTCCTCAAAATTCGGAAACATCTTCAAAACTCGTGTCTGTTTGCATAGAAAAATTACGCACAGGTTCCCATCTCTTTGAAGTCAAATGCTGAGATAAGAACTGTCTATATGTTATGTTTTGCTTCTCGAACGATCTCGCGAAGTTGTTCAATTTGGGTTTGTCATTACGTTGGAGTTTTGTGTTGTCAGTTGCTTAATGTTATTATTATCATCACACCGCAAGCAACTACATTGTTGAACTACATATGATCTACTATAGGATGAGAGGGACTCACCGGCCCTGTTCTTAAGTAACTTTTCCTGTTCAGAACAATTTTAACACAGCAGGTAATTGAATAAAGAGGGGTGACAAAACATTGAGATTTGCAAATAAATTGTTCAACACCGCATGTGGTACCACCGCATGTAATGAATTTGGAATTTGCAGTTTGGATTAAGCCAGTAAATAAATCAGTACACAGTATTTCACGGAGTAGATCCTAGGTAAAATTAAAGTCGAATGACAAAAATCACACAAACGTTGACATTTTGTCTGTTACGACCATAGTGCCTTGTTTCAGATCGCAGACCCTTGTTGCATCCAGCGTAGTATTCGTTACCACCGTGATTGGGTTGTGTTACCTATCAGCGTTTGTGTCCCGTACTGGAGGATACGTCAAGTACTACTGTGGCCGGAAAGCCACCTTCGGACGGTAAGGTTTTTGAATTTTTCGAATAACAAAAACGGCGGCCTATGAACTTAAATCGTTGGCACGCTATCCTAGCAAGGATGGAAATGTCATCAGATCTCAGCAGTCTCGAACTACGCATTACGCCGAACAGAGCAGAGGATTAATTTGATTGTTTCAGCGTATTATCTGGTTTCATTTACGCCCACAACGTCGCTGGCTACGCATCGGGTGTGCTTCTTAATTCACTCGCGTATCGAAAGATGACAGAAGTTTCTCGAAAATGTTCCATCGAATCAAGGTTCGTGGTTTCCCTACCACCATTTAAAATTGAAAGGCCATTTGCGTTTTATTATGACATTAAAGCCAAAGTACAACATTAACGGCGAGGATGGGCATGTTTGCGGCAGCGATGCTGCGAGACCGTAATTTCCGCGTTGGGACCAACAGAGACTTAGGGATCGCTGCCCTACGGCGAATCTCTCTAGAGTAAATATTTATGTGTGTTCAAAGGTATTATAGCTGGTAGAACACTAGTTGTTTATACTAGTAGTCAGCTAGTTTTTACATATTGTCTATTGTGAATCGTTTCTTTTTGTCGCCATGCAATTATTGGCTAGATAAATCTAAATCTAAACACAACAGCAAAATACTTGGACTGCATTGCAAATATACAAAAGACGCAGTTTTATCATTAAAGCGGAAAAATTCAAAAATTAAAAGGCAAAACAAACAAAGAATCATTTCAGAGTGAAAGATCGACGCATCCGTCAAGTTCGCTCTTACTTGGTCGTATCAACCATATCGACAATACTTGTGTCGATACCAAACTGCCTTTCCATGTTCAGCATCCTGATCACAGCGGTAAGCGCGTTATTTGGAAGAAGAGCTTTGGTAGCTATTTCCTCATCAAAGGAGGAAAAATTACACGAATCTATCAACGCTCCATTCAAGCGGTTTAATTCTAGGTCCAAGATCACATATCAAAACCGGCAGTATGGGCGACTTGTATCAATTCCGGGATCAATCTCTTCGTATATCTGATTCTGGACAGAGAACTACGACAGCATGTGAAGTCTTTGTGGACGAGAGACAAAGAAGATAGCATCGACATGGACGAAGAAGAGGAAGAAGACATGCTTCTGAAGAAACAAAGCATGGACAGGTCTCTTCTGTCAGAAAATAGATTTTAGGCGATGAGTGCCTGCAATTTTCCACAGCACTAAGGCAGAAGAAAGCTACGAGACCATCAGCAATCCAGAGACGTCGTGAGATTCGGAAAGAGCACTAGATACGACGATCTTAGGGTTATCGCGAAGAGTGATCCGCATTGAAGCAAAATAGTTATCGTTAGCTTGGGCAGATGAGCATCTGAGAATTTTTTTGTATTTATTTCTTAGTCGATCATGCTTTGATGGGCAGATTTGTCTCGAAGGTAGAGCTATGCTGAATGAATAAAGAAATGCTTATCGTTGTCTTGTTTTCTCAGTAGTGAAGGTAGAGGTAAAGGATCAGTTCCCCGATGTAAGGCCCTAATGTTAGACGCCTAATGTTAGACGCCACGCAGCGAAAATGCAAAATTGAAGCGCAATCAATAATTAATGTTCTTGATCGAATAGGACCCTTTGCATTAGTGGCGCAGTCCGGTGGTGCCTCATATAGGCAGACTTACTGGTCGTTCGGATTTTTCACAAGGCTACTAGATCTCCTATTGAAGGACATTTTGACGAGATGCACTTTTTTCGTTTAATTTCTTCACTAGGTGAATATATGCCTATTTTTTTGCTTAGACGCGGCGCCACCGGACTGCGCCTCTAGCGCAAAGGAGCAAATCCGATCAATGACATTAATTATTGATTGTGCTTCGATTTTGCATTTTCGCAGCGCGGCGCCCTTGGATTCACGAATGGTGTACCCAAAGTGACCTTCAGTCCGCAGTTTTTGCCATGAATTTAGCACCATCAGAGCAACTGCCGTGGTGATAAATTGTCCCCCACGCTTTTTTCAAACTTCCAACTCTGAATCATTAGAAGCCTTTACAACCCCCGCCTCTGAACTACTACGTCTCCATTCGTTGATATGGAAAACAATCCCATCATTAATCCTAACCGCTTTGTGCTTATGTACAGCAATTATCCATCTATTTCAGTGATAAAATTCTGATAACGTGTAGAAAGGTGCATTCACTGAATGGGATGTTCATTGTTTTAGCTTCACTCGCCGACTACGGTCCAATCACTATTCGTCTACTAATAAATGCTAACGTCGTTTGTGAGTTGTCACTGTTACACAGCTACTGCTTTCAGCTAGATAGCAGGAATTGAGTGCTGTCCCTAGAAGGAATATCTTGGAGCAGATCACTTCGCGGCAGAATATTAATAAAATAGAATAAAATAATATGTTTTGTCCAAAATGGAAAATTTCTAATGTAAATGAATTGCAAGTGTAGTTTCGTGTGATTAGAACTATAAACTATAGAAGCGTTTCCCAAGAGAACGTGGTGTTGAACTCCGTAATGCAATTCGAGTCTGGGTGCTATGTGGGTTGAGGGGTGCAGCGTGCTGGTCTGTAATATTGCGTCGACTCTATGTTGCTTAACATGTTAAGGTTCGGACAATTGGGAAGAGTTTACACGTCAAACATGTCAAAACCGACCGAGTTGATCGTAAACAATGGCAGATATAACCATGATTACATGTTAAAGACGACGTAAAGTTGCGGACCACCGCCCTGCACCCCCCAACCCACATAGCGCCCGAGTCTGTAGATGCACCGAAACGGTGAAATAAGTGAGAATACTTATCCGTTTCAAGATCACCACCTGCTCCTGCTGAGGTGGTCTCCGTGAATGGATTCTGACCGTGAGCATTCCTCGTTGCCACTGATAGCGACTTGATAAAAAGTCTGGCAACTCAACTGTTCATCGACCGTCATCCGATTATCAGGTCGTACGCTCGTCGATCCCCGGTGGTCTCCGGGCACGAAATTGATGCGCCTCTTACTATAATATGCATGCTGGAGCGGAGTATTACCGGTCGTCATGACATGATTGGTACGGCGCTGATAAGAGGTACTCCCGAGGTAGAGTGGTATGAGGCGCTACCGACACCAGCACGTTCAAACGATTGATCCTAACCGAGGCTTTTATCGGCAAATTGGTTCCAGAATTGTCTGAGGAGGTGGAGACACTCAATCGATATAGCGGCTGACCCCGCAAGTCCACGTATAAGCCAAATACGCATTCGCCATGCCTCTACGATTCTGAGTGGTACCCGAGTGTGGCCGTTGACGGACATCTCGTTCACGACACACCAAGCCAGCGCAACCGCGCGGTTTTTCGCACGCCGTCTCGCACCCTCTTCCCCCTACCACTACTCTCGGAGCCGCCTTCGCCGCCTACTACCCTCTTTGTCTATCTTCGAGCCTCATTCCACTCTCGTCGTCGGATTACTCACCCGCCGCTGGTGTCTGTCGGTGAACGAGACTGCTACAGTGCTCCAAGTACACAGGAGAAACAAGAAATAGCCAAACATCGCTGAGGATTCCAAGAAAGAGTTTAAGGGCTTGAAAGCGGTTGTCACGTCCGGAGCGAAACAGTTCAAAGTATTCAGTGATGACTTTGAACTGTTATGAATTCAACTCTGGAGGGATCTTCTTGAACCTTCATTATTTTGTAGTCTTTCACCTGAGCTTTTCATATCTCAAACCACACCTTTCTACTCATTCTTTTGAATGTTTTCATACCTCAACCCATACATTTGCACTTAAAGTCTAACATACTTCTACTTACGCCTCTCTACTCATACATTTAAGTTTTACATACATATACAGGGTGGCAAAAAATTAGGTCACCTCTGTTTCGATGAGAACTTTTTCACTGTCAACGTGGCTTAAAACTTAAAAATCACCCTAAATCTTTTTAACGCAACTCCACTGAATTACTGCAATCGAAAAACCACAGTGAGATTCTGATATCCAATAAGCTTGATGGTTTCAGGCGATTTCAGCGCTTCAGGCAAGACTTTTATTTCTATCGATAGAAAGGAGAAAAGCAGTTCGAAAGTCTTCGAAGAAGAAATCCTTATAGAAGCTACAGTATCCCTGAAGAATCTTGAAGCGGAAACGTGAAGCGTATAAATTTTACTCGAGGACTCGTCTTAACACATTGACGACAGCGCCTATTTTCCGTTTTTGCGCGCGTGGGACCAACGCGCGTTTTGCACGCTGCAAAAACGCCCCAAGGGTAGGTCAAATTGTATCAGGAAACGGTTTTTTCGACGTGATACGTTTCCGTACCATATAAATGGACATCGCCATTGTGTTTAGCGCTCTCGATAACCTTTATGGTCGAATTTCAACGTAGTATAGATCAAATCGGTGGCTTTGATTGGATTGGACCACCTTTGTTTACGACATGGCTCGTTTTCGGCCGTGATTCGGAAAAAAAAGAAAAAAAGACGTCACCATCGTATTTATCGCCCTCGACAACCCCTAGAGATGACGTTTGACAACGGTCGGCCATTAAAAGCTTCCTAGAGGGAATCCGGAAGGCGGAATCCCTCGATTAGTGCCGAAGTAGTTTTGTTTTCAATGTAAATAAATGTGCTTTGGAAACAATATTTTATTGAACCACGACGTCTGCAGCACCTTTGGGATATTTGTAATACGCTCGTTACAAAAAAAATTGGGAGTTTGTCAAAAGTCGGAGAAAACGACGCTTCGAAAGAGTACGACCCACCGGTGGGTCGTATTGTCCCATACGGCAGACAACGTACGACCCACGGGTGAGTCGTATTGTCGTCAATGTGTTAAGAAAGATGAATAATGAACACTTTCTATGCCTGACGTAAATTGTTGCCACCCTGTATTCACGTCTTTACACTAATTAAATAATTTTTGAATAAATTAGGAAAAAACTTCTACTTGTTCAAAAAAACACCCTTATATATATGGAAAACACATAGTAGAATAGTGCTCCAGGCACATTGTTACTTTTTTAATTGTTGTGTTGTTGTTTTAATACGAAAAAAACACCCATATAAATATGAAATACACATGGTAAAATAATACTCCAACACCCCTACAAATATGCAAAACACATGGTCAAATAATACTCCAAGTAACACCGGACAAAACTACACCGAAGTTCTTTCCCCCTCCCCATCACATTAGGGTAGTCAGTGATGAAGGCAGCCATGCCATCCGCTGAACGAGATATACGGCAAGGATAGCCGCTAGCCACAAGGACGCAGAGGGTACTCTCCCCACCTGGCTCTAGCCGCTCGCGCGCTGAGAAATATCTGGTGAACGAGATGTCCCGTAATCGAGTGTGGCGGCACGTTATTAGGGTGTTGATCAACGCCGAAAATTTTCACTTTTACGTTACATTGGCAAGGGCATGTCGTGCTTGCCATGTATTATGATAGGTCAGCAATGCTGTATTTCACTACGGTACCTTGTTGTCTTGGTTCACATCGTCAGTCCGTACTGGTGTCGATATCGGCTGTTCCTCGTAAAGGAAAACGCTTACTCATCGCTGTCACTGACAAAAAAGTGGTGAGAATCCCAGAAGAGGGGCCGTTTAACGGACCTTACATAAATTGATACCAGCCGTTCATAGGCCTGTCGGCCACCGTTAGTTGGCCATCCACAATGTCGAATTGGACTATCAGGTCAAAATCAATGGTAGACTTAAACTTCGATTGGGTAGGTTATTTTGAATGCTGAATACGGATCCGAGGTCTAACTGCAGTCACCCCTCTTCTCGCAGCCTAAATAACACATAGAATCGTGATCGGCACGCAAAATAGCTTACCTGGACGAAGGTTGAGTTAAGCCAGAATTTCTGACCTGACCACTCTTATGGACGACTTGTGTGGTACTCCGCGCAAAATCATATAATCGAAATGAGTATCAGATTCCTGATCAACATTCTGGTCAGCCCTTCAATATGAATTATAGGGAGATCGGTTCAAGAAATTTTTATCTAAAGTGCAATAAGCGGAGAAGCGGCAAGATTTTTCACTTCGTTTGGGTCGATCGGTAGATCGCTAAACGGCTGTTCTTGTAGAATGTTATAGTCAAGATAATTTCATTGATAAACAGCCATACAACCACCTCCGACCGCTGTCAAGAATATCAAAGCGTTATCAGTGGAACAGTGGACGCTTACTATGGCTCACTCACTGCCGAGTTTGGTAACCGTTGCCCCTAACAGCGAATGTTGGCTTTAATACCACTGCCGACACGGTATGAGCCATGAGAAGTTCGGTAAGAAATGCCACGCAATTCGTATTTTGAACGAAACTGCTCTCGTGAATTTGAACTGAATGTGAAACAACCAATATCAGTTACTCTGATAAGGTGTTAAGGTTTCAAGTGAACACTCTAGTCACACTCGGCAGCGCAGCAGCTCCGAATGTGTCGGGGATGCATAGAAGTTTTTGGGGTTTTTGCACATTTCACTACAGCAATGCAATACTTACGAGGGAAGCTTGTAAGCGATCGGTGACGATTCGAAACGAAACCCATATGGGCGTGTAGGGCTTCGCACGAGGAGTGCAACGATGCATTCACAAGTTGCTTTCGCTACCTGGCTGATCTGAAAATGGCCGGCAAAGTTTTGCACTGCCGCATGCGTAGGCTTTCCGCTAGCGGGAGTAACGGGGATGAGCCTATCCTTCAGAGCGGCTAAGTGGCCTTGTGGATAGTATTGTGGACTCATGATATAATGGTCGAGGATCGATCCCTCTACTGGACTCTTCTTTTGCCTCTATGCGTTGGATTCCAAATTACGCTCTTTCTGCAATTTTGTCGCAGTTTCGGGGTAGAATCGCGTTTGGGACGAGTATGGCCAACAGAGCACACACTAGGGACAATATCTAATAGCACTTACGTACGTGACCCACACCTACCGTAACCAACCCAAATCGATCCTAAATTCAGAAACTATTGTCAGATTCGTGATCCCGAAATAACCCGCGAAGACAAAGTTTGGGCTGAATCGGTGATTTTGACCCAATCACCCTTCTTTGTAGTAGGAACCCTAGCAAGCGCACTTCAGGCACAATGGGGAAAAGTCGATGTGAGATTTGTGAATTGTGGGCTTGTCAGCTGCCCAAGTAACCTTTCTTGATGAATATGAGAGGTAACTCGTCCGAAATGGAGTCTCTGTTCTTCAGAGTCGAAAAAGTAGAGCGATAGAGTAAGGAATATTCTCGGCAAGTGGACCTTCATACAACTACTTACTTGACACTAGTAAGGCTAGTTTTGTCGAAATCACCGATTCAGCTCAAACCTCGTGCACGGGGGTTTTCCGAGGCGCTGATCACGAATCTGACAATAGTTTCTGAATTTAGGATCGATTTGGGTTGGTTACGGTAGGTGTGGGTCACGTACATAAGTGCTATTAGATATTGTCCCTAGTGTGTGCTCTGTTGGCCATACTCGTCCCAAACGCGATTCTACCCCGAAACTGCGACAAAATTGCAGAAAGAGCGTAATTTGGAATCCAGCGCATGGAGGCAAAAGAGAAGTCTAGCAGAGGGATCGACCCTCGACCATTAGATCATGAGTCCACAATACTATCCACAAGGCCACCTCGCCGGTCTGAAGGATAAGCTCATCCCCGCTACTCCCGCTAGCGGTAAGCCTACGCATGCGGCAGTGCAAAACCTAGCCGGCCATTTTCAGATCAGCCAGGTGGCGAAAGCAACTTGTGAATACATCGTTGCACTCCTCGTGCGAAGCCCTACACGCCCATATGGGTTTCGTTTCGAATTGTCACCGATCGCTTAGAAGCTTCCCTTGTTAGCAAAATCTCAGCGCTGAAATTGATTCTATCAAGATTGTGAACTGAGCGTAAACAGAAATTTTATTTCTTTTGACGAATTTAAATGGAGTGAACAAATAGTGAAGAGCCGTGGGTTGCGGTAGTGTTTTGCCTCCGAGTATGAATGCACCAGAGGGTGTTTACGATTGGCGACGCCTTCAAATTTGCTCGAGAGATAGGGCCTTGTTATCATTCGCAAAATAGTAAAATAACACTCGTTATCGGCTAACTAGACAATTGTCAGTATAAACCAGATCCAATTATAGATGTCTAATGAACGTTTTCTTCAGATCGCTATTGCAAATTATGTAATATGTTGTTCTATAGTATGTGTATTTACGTTATGCGCGAATCCGCCTCCCCAATATGAATTCGAAAACGAAGTAGGTGATCAGGACAATTCTCTTAAAGTTATTTTATCTCTAACATGTCCACAGTCGCAAAGCATATCGCACCATAACCGTCGTGAAATTCCACCGCGTCGACAAATAGAGAGCGAAATTTAGACGGAATTCCACTAAGATCGTATAAAAACAGAAATGAATAAGATAATGGGTAACAAAAACGAAAACTGAGAACGAGTAATCTAATGTCGTGACATTTGACAGGATTCAGAAGAAGAATATTCGGAACCACGTGAACCTCGGCCAAGGAAGGTAAACGCATTCAACGGTGCATTTTCCTTTTGTGCCTATTATCTGCGAATTACCGCGATGTCAAGTCCCACTCTACAACCTGATCCATTTGAAGGCTACTGAAATTGTACTTCAAATTCTGCACTGCGAAAATCTAAAAAAAGTCGCTGCCGCTCTGTACATTATATTTAGAGCACTGTGTACAAGAAATACAGCTACCCTTCTCCAAGCGTATAAATCCTTTATTTATTTATTTATTTATTTATTTCATACGGCCTGTCTTGGAATACGGCACGCGCGTTTTCAGTTCACACAAAATTAGACTAATAAATTTGCTTGAACGTATGCGAAATAGCTTTACAAGAAAACTAATGGTGCGCGCCCTTGTTTTGTTTAAGATCAGATTCGATCTGGTGCTGTTAAAAACCTGCATATTGGCTTATCAACTTTCGCGATCAGGAGAAGGAAGAGACCTTCTACTATTCCAACAAATAATGCACGGTAGGACTAGGCTTAAAGATCTTCTGACGCTGAAATTATCAAAAACTCGTGTGGGTTCTCTTAAGCATGACCGTGGTAGAGCGATAAGAAATTGCGGCAAATTTTTCTTCACCAGCTGAGCTGTTAACAACTTCGAGGGTATACGCAAAAAAACACATAAGAACTCTATTATCTATGACTTTCAAAAAGAACGCTCAACTAATATCTGAGTTCCTTCAACCTAGAAGTTATCCGATTATTTCATCATGTTAACTACCTTCGTTCTCCGCTGTCTGATTCATTCTACTGATACGTGCCTAATATTTCCTCTATTATCTATGACTCTTTCAAAAAGAACGCTCAACTAATATCTGAGTTCCTTCAACCTAGAAGTAATCCGATTATTTCATCATGTTATTCTTTCACTACCTTCGTTCTCCGCTGTCTGATTCATTCTACTGATACGTGCCTAATATTTCCTTTTTGGATTGTGACTGTTTGTTGTTTCATTTGTTTTCGTCTGCAACCTTTTTCTGATTCATCACGATGATTTGTCTATGATACTAGACGGTGTCATGTGCTTATGATTGTGTTTATTGGTTCATCCATTCTGAGTAAATTACTGTTTTCTTGAAAGGAAACTGCACCTGCAAATTTGGGTCACAAATGTCTATTTCGAACCCATTCTTTTGGAGAATGTATATATTTACTGGACACGTTTTCTCGTGTGTTATTCTGAAAAAGATTGTTCAATAAATATGTGCATTCTTTAAAACAATGAGTTCAATATGGAAATTGGTGACCCAAGTTTGCCTGTTCATCGGGTGTAGTTTCCTATCAAGAAAACGGTATTTTCCTCACACATATGTATGTACATTGCTACTTCATTACTATACATTACTATACTATACAATCATGTTCACCGGAAAGATGCAAATTCTGATGTTGAGCATGTTAAGAAGAAAAAGAAAAAGTCACGAGTACAACAACGAAAACGAAGACCGCCACTAGCGGCACCAAGAAAAAAGGAAGATGATGAGGTATGGAAATAAACAAATAAACATATGCTTAGGGATAAATATGGTGCATAATATCAGAAATTCTCATGCTTGTTCCTGTGTAGTCTTTTTTGTGTGCTACAGAGCTCCAAAAGTTCGTCAGCTCCCAGAGGAAAGCAACCACGTGGTGCTGCACCGATGAAGATTCGTCCACCAGCGGACACAAGAATGAGAGGTACTCATGATCCGAACTACCAGACACTTGTTGGACTGAGTAACGACGAAGTTTTCAAGCCAAAGGTAAACAGGAAAAGTTATTTCTCACGAACATTTTTTTATGTCGACCCTCTATAAAGAACAGTAGAGAATTTACCAGCTTTCAAATGCGGCCGGACGTCTTTACAGATAGAGAACTGATCGACGACGGCACTTTTAACCCTTTAACTTAAATACATTGTATTACCTCATTTTTGCATTCTCGCGTTGTACCCTGCACAGGACTACTGAATCCTGTAAATCTATAACTCTGACGTGTATCAAAAAAGTAGTTGAATGGTTCAAAAAGCGAAATCCATTGCACAGGAAGTCGTCAAGATTTGTCTGACCCTTCAGTCCATCTTTGACGTCTTCCTTTGATTGTGACGAACCTTAAAGCTTCAGACAATTCCTTCCACCTCCATAGAATTACTAGCCATTGAATTCATCTCTTCCATTTCCAGACGTGAAGCTCTGACAGTAGAATGGATGTCGAGCTGGTTATGAGACGAAAGATGCGGGGTTCCATCCTAGTCAGAGTATTTCGTAGTCGCAAAGAAGTGGTTGGCTTTCAGGACGGCGGACGTGGTGGAGGAGAGATGAAAATCAAAGCACCCGAGAATAGATTCAAAAAGGTGGCAACGTTTGATCCCAACTATCAAACATTGGCTGGTATGAAAAACGAAGATGTTTTTAAATCAAAGGTAAGCATGTTCAATGTACTGTATGGATGTAGGATATGTGTAGAAACTTCATTCTTTAACACATTCATGACGGCGTCCGCCAATATTGGTGGACAGCAAGGGGGCGCGTGGGACGGTGTCCACCCGTATGGATGGACAGGAGTGTTTCGCCCAGAACTTTCTTTGGCGATGACTTTTATTAATTGTTCTTTCGGAATCGTAGACTATAAGGTAATATCAATGCTAGGTTTGCGTCGGCACGGAAATGACCGGTTTATTAAAACTAACTAGAGGACAATTCTTCGCATTGTTGGATATCAGCGAACAAAGATTCAGCAAGAACACTTATTATCGTTAAAACACAATAAACAAACATATTTTTCACAACACGAACAGCGCGTCTCGACCCTCCTAACCTTTTTCTTTGCAACATCTCTCCCCAAGCTATCGCTCAGCCTTTTATAACATCCTGCACAGTTTTTTCGGACTGTTCCTGAAACGGCATCGACCTTCTCCAAAATCTTACTCCTGCGGCTCTTGATCGTCGTCCTATTTTCCGTTTCCAACGAATATTCGATCACCTCTTCCTTGAATTGCAGAAGGGAGATCTTCTGGATGTTCTTGCAATAGAGTACCCAAGCATTAACTAATGACGTCTGCAATGCAAGATGAAAGAATATTCTCAAGTACCATTTGCATGTTCTCCTAACAAAGGGATAATAGGAGGCCATTTGATCCGACGTGTCCACAAACAACATGGAACTGTTGTAATCCTTGATCAACAGAGGTACACCTTTGTCGTCCTTGTCTGCTCCATGACATGTAGACATGCAGTAAACAGGCCTCTTCTCGTGCCACTGCATCACTGTGATCCCTTCCGAAGACTGCATCACTGGAAGGTCGCCACGGTCCAGTTTTTTCTTAGTAATGCAAGAAGGAAATCCACGACGACTCCTCCGGAAAGTGCCAGCGAAATCGGTTTTTCTTTTCAATAACTTCTGGGTAAGCGGTATAGAAGAATACCAGTTGTCACAGAATAAGCGACGTCCAGAGTCCAGCAGGTCTTCCATGAGTCTCATAACGTCAGTTTCGCCGACAGCACCTGTTCTGTCATGCACTTTTCCAGAGTACACCTCCACTTTGTACGTGTATCCTCCCTTGGCGCATACCTTGAACATCTTGACGCCAAATTTGTGCTTCTTATTCGGAATGTATTGCTTGAAGGACAGCCGTCCTCTGAATGGAACAATAGATTCGTCTATTGCAATATCCCGTTCTGGAACAAAATTTGCGCAGGCTAGTTTGTTGAAGTGATCCAGAACTGATCTGATTTTGAATAGGCGATCATCTTTGTCCAGCTTCTCATTATTACAGAAGTGCAGGCTTCCCAGTAGAGTTTCGAATCTATCCCTCGCCAGAATCGAGGAGCACAAATTGGCGTACATCTTTTTGGTGGACCAGTAGTGACGCAAAGTGGGGAGTCTTACATTACCCATATACAGGCACAGTCCTAGAAACTTCTTCAGTTCGTCAGGAGTAGTGTACGTAAAATTATCGTGCTTGCAGGATCCATATCGGTTGGTTTCCTCGCTGATATCGACAAGCAAATCGTCGTTGAGAAAAATTCGATAGAAATCATGGGGTTTGTCACCGCCATACTCAATACATTTAGGTTCGTATTCCAAAATAAATGGCTGTGGTTTGTTCACCACTGTTGACCACCCAGATTCGTCAAAAATGCGATTGTCTTCATCTTCTTCATTTTCGGAATCATTCGTTTTGTCGAGCAGAAATACTCCTTCCGAACATGGGTCGTTGTCGTCCAATTCAGCGTCACTATCGAGCAGAATGCGACTAAATGTCTCGTCCAAGTCCATTATACCTAAGAGAATTCTTCAAAAACTGCAGACACACCCCAATGAACGGTAAGGTGCTCTTACGTACCACAAACCGCAGACTGTAGCCTCAAAGATCGATAAAGCGCTCTTACATACCACAAACCGCAGTCGTATCGTCAAAGGTCGACAAAGTGCACGTACAAATCATATGTGCACTTTATCGACCTTTGAGGATACAGACTGCGGTTTGGGGTATGCGAGGGACGGTGTCCACCCATATAGGTGGACACGCGCGCGTGCGCCAAAGAGCCAGCCGGCCGTCACGGCCATTGCGCGCGGACACCCCTTCGTCGTGAATGTGTTAATGTGCCATATCACAGTTTTGCAGAAGTTTATTTGAGAACACAGATGAGTATATGGAATATGGTAGAGTGCGCAGTGGTATCACTCATGACTTGTTCTAGGACGGAGGAGGCCCTGGAGGCGGAGGAAAGCTGAACATCAGAGCTCCAACTACCGGTAATAGAAAGGTGGCCACTTTCGATCCAAACTATCAGACCCTCGCTGGTATGAACAACGATGACGTATTCCAACCAAAGGTGAATTTATTCCAACCGTTCTCATGATCTCAGCTGACTATGCAAAGATGGCCACGAAATAATTCTGTTCTGTGTTTGAATTCTTACTTTTTGGGTCCTACAGTACCGGGCATGTCTTCTAATCACTTCCCGGAAAAGCCGCTTAGGAGTTCGAAAGCGGCTTTTTGAATAACTCCCTCAAATATCAATTATTCGTGAAAGGAGACACATTGTGGAGTGTAGCTGCCAGGCCTCTATCGTTTGGTATATAAATTATCCGCAGCCAAATTTTTTTTCAAAATATCGATTTTTTGCCGACCCCTCAAATCTCGCGTGGTCGGTTACTCGTATCCATTGTCTCGTCATTGACGGGTCAGCCAGAGGGTACGCTCTCCACAGTGGTGCCGTACTTTGCATTTCTACCGATCATCGAAGTTGCTGCGCTCAAATGTATGTATATTTTTACAAATAATTGAGTTTCAACAAAGTTATTGAAAAAAGCCGCTTTGGAACGCTCAAAAGCGTCTTTTTCGAGAAATGATCAAAAGACATGTCCTGTACTGTATAATTCTCCTATAGCGAATTCTACTGTAAAGCACTTATAGGATGGTGGAGGTGGCAGAGGAGGAGAAAACATCAGAGCACCTGAAAATAAAAACAAGAAAGTAGCCACTTTCGATCCAAACTATCAGACTTTAGCTGGTCTAAACAATGACGAAGTTTTCAAACCGAAGGTTGGTCATGCCCTAGCGCGAAGGGCCTCCCGAGTGCTCAGATCTCCTTGTCTTCCTTCTAACCATAATACCACTAATCTAACGAGTAATCCTGTAGGGCGGTGGCGATGATGATCGTGATCGAGATGGTGATGGTGATCGTGGTGGCGGAGAGTTCAAGATAAGAGCGCCTGAAGCACGAGGAAAGAAAGTCGCGACGTTCGATCCAAATTATCAGACTTTGGCTGGTTTGAAAAACGAAGAGGTTTTCAAACCAAAGGTACGCAACCGAGACAAATATGTGATAATCCGATGAATTTGATTCTGTAGGACGGCGGAGGAAAGAACAAAGCTCAGAGACCACAACAACATAAAGTAGTTGCCACTAATGATCCGAATTATCAGGTAGGCTTACTTTCGCAAAGGATCAGATCAAAGTTCATGGCTGATTTTAATTCCATTCAGACGCTTGCTAATATCAGTCCTGATGTGTTCGGTGAAGACAAGAAGAAGAAGGGTGGAGGACGGTTTAAGTCGAAAGAGTATAAAGACGACAGAGATTTTGAAACATACTAAGAAGACGTTTTGATCTGATAATACTAGTTGACTTCTTTCACAACGTAAAATAAACTTTGATAGTCTTAGTCTCAGCGTTTTGCAGCCACATGACAAATTGTTGTGGGACATTTCTTGATTTCGCGTGATTTTAGGATCGACGTGATCGTCGCAAAGTGATATCCCGCCGAACCGCAGAGCCCATCAATATTCCGCGCCTAAATGGGACAGTTTATCTCGGCAGTCCGTCTCCGTCCGTTTACTTCTTCGGCCTATGGTATACTGCGGCAACGGGCCCGTCGCAGCGGAGCTAAAAATGCATGGCTCCCCTCTATACAGCACTGCAGCTGGGTTTTATTTGTGTATGCTGCTGTGTGCGGGGACTCGGATAGTTTACCGCAAGGGCAAAAGTGATGGTGCAGATCCTCTCAGGACAGTGCTGTGGTAGGAGTTGCAACCGGCGCCAGCTCCGATGGTTGGGCAGCACTGATCCGAGTCCCTGAACACGGCAGCACACAAAAAACCTAGCTTGCAGTGCTGTATAGAGGAGAACCATGCATTTTTAGCTGGAAGCGACTCTACTATGGAAGAAAGCTGGAATTTTCTACTGCCCAACACTGCAATTAGAATTCCAAAACCGCTTGAACTTTTAAAATTATAAGCGCTCAACTAACACCACTGTCTTCCCTGTAGTAGCACGTCGCGTCGCGAAGGATTTTGCCGCGCCGCCTCTTGCCTCTGAATTTTACATCAAAAAAAGCAAAGAAAAGAAGCAAGCACGTAAGCTCGTTTCGACCCTAACCTTGGACGAGCAAACGAAAGGAAATATAAAGTCTTCCTTGGGTCTCGTCAGCAAGGAGGAAGACGGGCCCGTTGCCGGAGTAATACATCTATATAATACCGTAGGCCTTCATTGTCCTCACCTTCCCACATCGTCCCACCCCGCCGACTTATCCGGAGTCTTCCGCAAGTGCGCGTAAGCCACAAAGCGTCGGGTGGAAACGACATCGCATTGAAGGAACTCAGGAAACTCTTGAAGGAACTCTCGCATTGAAGGGGAATGCGTTGGGTGAGTGCTCACCTAAATTTCATTGTTGCACACACAGTGGACTCGTCCTTTGGATCGTTATGTTCGTGGTTGGTTACCCGTAATTACTTGAACATACGGCGTTCAATGACAGTTCGCGCGCTGTTCTCATCACATATCGTTCAGCAACAAAATATGATTGCTGTCGTTTTACGAAACAACCGATGGTACACGTGCCGTTCGACGGCCATCGAGCACTCGAGGAGGATGGCCGTCGAACGGCACGAGTACCCAATCGATTCCGGCACCACCGTATCGGCACCTGCTCACGGGTTTGCTTCTCTTTTCTAGTTCTGTTTATTCGGTTCTCTAACTTTCACCTTGTGCTGTTTCTAAACTTGTACCGTTTCTCATCGACATGGTATGACGCACTTCAAGTGTAAAGTAAAATGAATAAAAAATAAATAAATACAAGTGAACGATGGGCTGCAGCAGCAGGCTTTGCAGGAAAGGATGACGCCGTTCACCACTTACTGATCGTTACGGGCACAACAAAACCTATGCTTTCTTCTATTTTCCTCAATTCCTGCGCCGCTTTATGACGGTATAAGGGCTCCTTCAGATTCTACTGCAGCAGTATACCAAAGTAGAGCAGTAAAAAGGGTGATGCGCATAGCACTGCAATGGCTGCGCGCTTTTTCGGCCGTTCGCTGGACCGCCGTTGGTCAAAAAACCATTTAGTGCTTATTTGACGATATGGGTGGCTTTAGCAAAGGAATTAGAAACCGGATACTGCGCTACTGCGTAGCTGCCGCGCGCGCTGCCGGGTTCTATGTTTTATCATTGCCGCGGCAGCAGCGCAGTAAAGTCTGAAGGGGCCTCAAACGGGCCGCTCCCATTGACACTATGACAATTTCGTTGAAACACCGAGATAACAACACATCTTTCATGTTCAGAGGAGAAGAATGTTTAATCAGTTTAATGATTCTGTGTTGAGATTTTATGAGTAGGCGACGTCTTATTGCTTTCTTCATAACTTTTAGCTTCTTTCTTCATAGTTTAGCTTTTCGAGTACCATGATATGCAACTTTTGGGTTTTCCTAAATTATTCAAACAATGAGATCATATTGATCTTAATCACTGATTTTTATGCCCGTTAAGTGAGAGGTTACCGTACCTTGAAGATCTTGGTGCGTCCAATTTGCTTGAAATCAACGTTACATAGATGTTGGTTGGGGTTGCGATGTCGATTGCAGAACACATATCCGCATGCACAGGGCATTTCTTGTTGAGCTGCTTTCAGCTTCACATAACACACCTGTGGGAACTCTATTATGGTAATTTCTTGAACAACAACGACAAATGTACATAGTTCAGACACATTCTGCAGGTAATGGTCAACCGTGATAAGTGTTTTCTCAGGCAATTCCCAAATGATTTCCTTTGAATATTTCTGAACTTCTGTTCAGCTTCCTTTCAAAAGCAGCATATATTTAGACCACCCTTTCAACTATCCGTTCCTCTTTTTGCTACGCACAACTGCTGTGCCGGCTTATGTAGCTTCTTTAGGTTTTAAGGGTTTATCCTATCAACCTTTTTTTACTAAACTAGATAGGTTAAGGCTCGTTCAGACGCCGCGCGGCAAAAATGCAAAATCGAAGCGCAATCAATGATTAACGTCATTGATCGGATCCGCTCCTTTGCGTTAGTGGCGCTGTCCAGTGGCGCTGCGTCTAGGCAAAAAAATTAGGCACATAATCACATAGGGAAGAAGTTAAACGAAAAAAGTGAATTTCGTCAAAGCGTCCTTCAATAATTGATAGTAGCCTTCTAAAAAACCCGGACGACCAGTAAGTTTGTCTATATGAGGCGCCACCGGACTGCGCCACTAATGCAAAGGAGCCTATTCGATCAAGAACGTTAATTATTAAATAAATTATTGATTGTGATGTGTGAATGATTGATTGATAAATTATTGATATAAATAAATTATTGATTGCGCTTCGATTTTGCGTTTTCGCCGCGCGGGGTCTAAACGAGCCCTAAGGCCATTGTTATACCATAACGCCAGCGAGCGAGCGACTGCCGCACGAGCGTTGAGCGAACGGTGCATTGCACTGCGATGAGAGAGGGGGAGTTGCGAGTGTGTTGCGAAATTGCGCTCGGGCAATGGTATGACACCGAGTCAGCGGCAGTCGCCGGGACAACTGACACAGCCACGTCTACTATCACGTGTCTGATACTGACTGGTGTCAGTTGCGCAACCGAGCATTGAGCGAAAATGATGGCATAACAACTCAGACACTCGAAATCGGCCTTTTTTGACCATCCGCCTTTCAAATTGGCGTTTTCGGACCAATTTTAGACGAAATAGGGGCCGCGTTTGGCGCGGTTAAAGTTGAAGGCAAGTCCGGTTTGGGTAATGGTCATCCGTCAGGCAAACGAAGTACTGCGGATCACACATCGCTAACTACGGATGAGCCGCGGGTTCTGTAACCACTCCTCCGCGGAGGAACGCGGAAGAACGCGGAGGAACACGGAAGAACGCGTCAATTGGCGGAGGCATGCTAGTGCGTCGGGTGTGGATTGGTGCGTAATGAAATCATTCGAAATTCGTCTGTCCTGCTGGTCGGTGGGTTTTTTCCTTCCTTTTCCCACCCGTCGTTCATCCGTTCATCTCCAAATCATTCATTAACCTCTTCGAGTATATACATTCCTATCTTTCATCGTCTGTTCTTATTCTTCTTATAAAAATTGGAATGCCTTTTGAATTTCAGCAGCTGTTTTAGAAAGAAGATTTTGTCATTTGGGAAAGCACGTATCTCATGAATTTTCGTTTTTGAAAACTCTCAAAAAAGGACACCTCATTTCTTTTCTTCATTTTTCTTTAGATTTCTCTTTGCGATTTCTTTGAATTAGCTCAATGCCCAATCAGTTGTTTTGTATGTACTTGTTGTCGTTGATTAAAGTCGTTCTTCAGATGTTTTAGTTATGTTATGTTACTTTTTCGCCTTTCACTGTTGATTATGTGTAAACAATTTATGATTATGATTGCGTATTAAGAAATAAATATGTATTTCATTCATACTGTAACATTTATATCAGTGTATTTCGTTCATACTGTAGCATTTATATCACAGCAGGGCTTTCGTATCACTAACAGTCGTCCGCTTTTCATCCGATTTTCGGACCACCCGTCGACTATAGACCGATCACCAATTTTAGCTACTTTTAATCAACGTTCTTTTCCCCGCGGATGATCCGATTTGAGTGTCTGAGAATGGCGTAAGGGAGGGGGCTAATGACCCCAATACGGTCGAGCGATCGATCTACACGGGGGCAAACCAAACTGCCTTACCTTGCATTCCGTCTTCAGTAACTGTTCCCTTAGAGCTTTCACTTCTACCAGTTCCGCAAAATTCGAAGGGGGAAGTGACATGTCTCTCCTTGTTTTTTCCAATTCTTCTATACTTTCGTGTGGTTCGAAGTATGACTGGAATCACTTCGATCTACTTTTGAAAAAAGATGCCTATAATGCTCAAAAGTCTCTGAATCACTGATTAAATTCAAAAAACGGATCAACATGCGCACGTGAATGCGTAAGAATGTGAAAGACTATTTCTTATGAGAGTGGAAGGATGGAGGCCCAGAAAGTGACCTTATCGTAAATAATTAGAACAAGTTTGAAAACATTAGAGATTAGGGGGCAATGATAAGTATGCAAGGAATTCGAAAACAACTGTCTCCAGTTGAGATTTGCCAAGTAGTTCTGTTCTTATGGGGAGGGCTGAATGGAAGAGAAGGAATAGCGATGTTGAAATACCTTAAGTTCATTGCTTGTTAGAGTAGTGCGACATCGTTGATCAAACGGTTTCTTGCTGTCAGTGCTGTCGTCCAAGCTGCTAGTTGCTCCTGGTTCCATAACAGATCTGCTAAAAGTAGGTGACATGACTTGCAGCAATCAATGCTTTTTTCTCTTTCTTCTATCTTTTAACTTCTCACCATTCGACGGAACCGAGGGACCGCGGCGGAGAATCGTTCAAGATCCTTTTTCGCTTCTTTCGCAGCAGTGTCTCAAACAAATAGAATTCAATTATGTTCACTGATATACTAGCCTCACTTTTTTCAGTACTTCCATAAGATAGAAACAAATGCGCTATCACTGAGGCGAAGCTTCTGCATGATAGAAATATCCCCAGAAAGGTCTAACTAGGGAGAAAGAAAGGAAAGGGCTAGCTAGCGCTTCTCAAGGGCGGTGGTTGTTTGCGATTTTCCGACCACCCATTGGCGCTCCGCAAAAATAAACCATGTTGCTGTGATCCCCGCTCGATGCTCTACAAAACTACTACGAAACGATTCTATCGGAGAGTCCATTTGTCTACCGTAACCCGTCGTCAGCTCAGTGATTTTTCCCTGAATAACAAATTTATACCCTTGACATTTTTTACCTTTTATATACGTTCTCCTCCAAGAACTATAAAATAGCCATGATTTTTTTATTCCACAACGTTTTTATCCCGATCAGTTGCGGGGTACGACTTTCATGATAGTCGCTCCGTCTTCTTTCTGTTGGTACTGCTCCCGCAGTTGAGGTGCCACACTGCCATCTTATCTTAATTTTGAGCTCCTTGTGGGGTGGCCACATCGTCCTCGATCGCAGGTTCTTGAGCGCCGCTTCCTTGCATGCGACCATCGATCCGTCTTGTGATCGCGACAGTTTTCCTCCATCAGCCGACCTGTCACACGGGCCTGACGCTGGTACTGACATCCTTTTCAGCTATTTCCAAGCTAGGCAAGGGTTTCTGCCTTGGACCCTGGTCATCGAGATCTCGAGCCAAGGCTCTTAACCACTCGGCCATCCCGCCCCCTATAAAATAGCCATGATATCGTGTCGATTTTAGCCCCTATACAAACCCGCAAACGTAATTCGCTAGGGCCTCTAAGCGAATTTGTACCGAGTTCGCGCCAAGGGCCGCATTGACGCAAAGTCGGGGCTAGGCGCCTGTCGCGTGCTGTGGAACGACGGATTACGGTAGGCAAATGGACGCCTTCCGATAGAATCGTGCTTGTCAAAACTATATAGGTCCTGTTGGGAATCTTTGGGGCACGATCACTGACCTCCCTGGTAAGGGGCGAAACTGGGTAAAGGTTCGCTCCCCAAAATCTGCAGGTGAACGCGTGAAATGATGTGAAAGATAGGACAGTGGCTTTCATCCAACGGCTATACCACAATCAGAGCTTGAGCGAGGTGACAGTATATTACCTATTTTTTTCAAGGCTATACTTGTTTGCCAGAATCGATTTCAACATTGCGATTGTTCAAAAGTAATTTTCGGGAAATTTTAAAGGCAATTCGAAACGATGGAACCACACACCTTCATTCGATTGCGAGTGATCTCGTGCTCCATTTGTTTTTCAGGAGTCCATTGGGAGTGTTTACTTACTGTTCGTGGTGGTGCTGCTGCTGCTCGTCGATGAACGAGGTTTGATTTGTTGTGACCGCTGCAAATGATACATGAACACACTAAAGATCCTTACCATGTAATGGACGAAATCCTAGTTGTTTATTTGGGTGGATGTTTGGATGAAGCGACGGATGGATGGATGGATGTCAATTCATTTTTGGTTTGGTGGCGGTTGGTGGTGGTTTTATCACTAATGTACTATCACTGAAGTCATTTTGAAAACCACATTCTATGATAAAGCACTTACGCTTGATCTACCCTCTATTGTTTGCCGAGGTCTATCTTATTTCATTTGAAATGGAATGAGCTAAAGGGGCCTGGGTACGAGTGAGAGAAAGTGGGATAAGTCAGCACCTCACGAATAAGATTTACTTAACTGTCTATAAGCTATTCTGCTGCCTGCAGCCTGCCAAATGAACTAATGAATTGTAGGAAACATATATAAAACATTTGTAATAGTAAATAAATTGATGAACAAAAAGCATGCAGCAAAAGACGGCGAGGAACTAATGAAATACGTCACACGGGAGTACGGTAACGGGTAATCGGGGCGGGACCCTAGAGTTGACAGACAGACATTGTGGTTTCGCTTATTTAGTAGTAGGAGTAGGATTTAACGAAGCTGAGAACAGACGTTTGGCGACCGATAGGCCGATGAACAGCTGGTACGTGTCATGAGAGACTATTGCAAATAAGAACTAGCAACTTCTGCGACCCTCCTTACGATGCATCTTAACCAGACTATTGAGCTCTAGGCGTTGGGAACTTGTCTTCTCCCACCAGTTCCTCGAGTTGATCAATTCAAGACTTATAAGTTCGACTAATAAGTTATTAGCAAATCAGAGCGATTTGTCTGGCGAAACTGTCTTGCAAAGCTTGTTTAGCTTCAAAGCGTAACGCGTGTTACCTCCTTATATTGGTCATTGTCTTGAGTTTTGCCCGCAGTTCCTTCACATTTTGCTCTGGGAAAGATGGCGGAACATAGAGCACAGCATTAGATGGCCTAAATTGTTCTTCGTCTTATTCATGTTTTATTAACAGATATTCATGAGTGTGAATCGCAACGAGAAACGTTAGATAGGGGGAACAATATGATGAGCACGTATGTCAATATATAACACATATATCAATATGACATCAAGTATTTTTACAGTAACGGTATGTGCTCGTCATGGAGATTGTTTTATGCTTGGCTTGAGCTCCACCCCTCCATATACACTTTTCCCATATTCGTGAAACTTGTTTTTAGTCGATTTTTTGACCCTTGGGTTTTCGGATCACGTTGCCGCTTCGGTCCCTCGTTTGGTGATTCACCACCGACTAGGCTCCGCCCACTCCTTGCCGCCTATAAGTATGCGGCGCCCGTTGTGACGAGCTAAGAGTAGGGGTCCCCACGGGGTGGCTCGAAGAAGCTACCATGCGAGGCCCCCCGTTGGGCGTTCGTTGACGGTCACCCCGTTGGGGCACCCGTCAGCGGCAAAGCAATCCATGGATACGAGGGATACGCAAAAAATTGACATTTTGTGAAAAAAAAAACATTTCAGATGTGGATAATACACCAAATGATAGAGCTCGAGCTGCTGAGCTCAAATATATGTATATTTTACAAAATAATTGAGTTTCAACATATCATTCAAAAAAAAAGCCGATCTGGAACGCTCCTAGGCGGCTTTACTAGCGCGAAAGCTCAGCACCCCGAACGGATAGACATTGCGCGTCAAAACTGCGCGTTGTGTGTGACTGCACGATATTTCTGGGGATGTGCTGCATTTTACGACAATACGTTATTCTTAAGGCGTTCTTTCATTGTTTTTCTGTCTTTTCTAATCGCGATGTTTAAGGGAACACATATGGATACCGTAGCTACAAAAAGTACAGCTCATTATGTGCAGCTTTATACCGTGAAAAAGTAGCACTACCAACACAACCAACCATTAAATATCTTACCACCTAAAGGACGATAATTCATAAGCCTATGTATTGAAACCTAGGGGAGACACTCCGGGTGGGTGAACCACTACTTCGCTGCAGGTTGAGGGTCTAAAACCTAAACGCAGCAGGGCGATAATTCATAAGCCTTGTTTTCAGTCGATTTTTTGACCCCTCGATTTTCGGATCCCGTTGCCGCTTCGGTCCCTCGCTTGGTGACTCACCACCGACTAAGCTCCACCCTCTCGTCGCCGCCTATAAATGTGCGGCGCTCGTTGCACCGAGCTAGGAGTAGGGGTCCCTACGGGGTGTTTCGAAGAAGCTACCACGCGAGGCCCCCGTTGGGCATGTTCGTTGACGGGCGCCCCGTTGGGGGTCACGTCATCGACAAGGCAATCGATGGATACGAGGGATACGCAAAAAATTCGGTATTTTGAGAAAAATTCAGGTGTGAATAATTCAAACACGAAACGATAGAGCTTGAGCTGCTGAGCCCAAATATATGTATATTTTACAAATAATTGAGTTTCAACATATCATTCAAAAAAGCCGCCCTGGAACGCTCCTAGGCGGCTTTTCACCAAAGGATGTGTCCTGTACTGTATTCTGAGCTGAACGCGAATGCGGCGTCCCGGGCAAGACTGGCATTTTTACCTTTACCTTACCTTATCTTACCTACAACACTCTGCAACCTGTTAAAAAGCCGATTTCGTTGCGGTTCTCGTTTCTCAATTAATTATTATGCTACGGCATTAGAAGGAACTAATTGTAAGAGTAGAGAAACCATTCCACGTCAAACCAACAACGGGACTCTTGTTACCCGTACAGAGATGTTTTCTAGCAAGAGAGAAGATATTGTCGGTGGCGTCGTATGTCCTCCATCTCGTCAACTCTCTTTTCTTTTCCCTCTTTTCCCCATCGAGCCGTTTTACGACTTCATCCGCCGCATCTGAGGCTGGTGATTCGAAATTGGTTGCGTTCTGCTGAGAGCTATAAGGGGTCACTCGGAAAGAGAAGTACTTTTAGTTTTATTTTATTTTTAGTATTTTTTAAAGATAGTCTCACAGATTCGTCGTCGAAGAACGCAATGGCCGGATAAGGCAGCGGTCAGAAGGTTCGAAGTAGGAGACAGAAACGAGAATGGAAATCGCCTACTCGACCTCATGTTCACTGCACCTTTCTTCCATGGCAACCCCTCGCTTGAGATGAAAGAAAACAATCGCTGGAGACAAGATTCACCCGACGGCATGACAGATGGTGATATCGACCACATAAGAACCAAAGGAAAATGGTAAGTCCAGTACACTCACTTTCCAGCCCTACTTCCAGTGTTCATTTTGATACTCATAATAACATCCGAGTCTTCGGTTATTCCGTAGGCTGATATGGCCCGTTCGTCGTCTCTTAAAAAAAAACGGAGATGTTATTGCAGTGGCGGTTGCCTGGGATCTAATTTCTTCGCAAATCTCACTTTAATTCCACACCCTTGTACAACAGCATCATTTTCTCGGGCAAAACGTCTGTAGCTTCCGACACTGAAGCTTTCAGTTCGCAGACTTTACAGGATGCTGACGCCAGAACTTTGGACTGCAAAAGAAATTCGGTGAAGTCTTTGAATGGAGTGTGGCATACTCCAGGAGAATACAGCAGACAATTGGAACAAAGTGAGTTGTTTTTGTGAGGTCAAGCTCGCAATATTTATTCATTTATTTATTTACTTATTTATTTATTTATCACTTGACATTCGCCTCAAATAACAAGAACGATGAGGAATGAACAAGCGAGAAAGCAAACTGAAACAAGAAATGAACCTAGTGCACTGGTAATAGCAAGCATGATGTTATTGATACTCATTCACTATCACTGATCAGGATCCAGCTAACTGATATCGCCTGACTGCAATAATTCGCTTGAAAGTTATAAGTTAAAGTCACTTCCATCACAGATAGGAAATGCTAGCTAGCAATATCGTTAGCTTAACAAGTGGCTCAAGCACGTTTTCCCGGCTCGGGGTTCTATCCGTACTTCTTTATTACTGTCTGCCTAGGCAAGAGGCGAAGTGCACAGCACATCCTCGTCTTTTTGTTGAACCCTTCCCCTAATAGTCTGATTTTATTTCCAGGATAGCGCGAAAAGCAGAAAACGATCACCTCGCCAACTCCTTCCATTACGCTGGTGACGGTTATTTCTAGTAGATCGGCTAACTTCTCTTTAGCTGCACTAGTTGTTGCTGTTCCTAACTTTGCTGCAATAAATACGATCTAGACGCGCGTTATTGAGTATTCTAACTCGACTTGTTGCCTTATGAAGTCAAAAGCAACAACTCGAATAAATTCACGAAAAGACTGCTGATCCTAGTTTCAAAGAGCACGGAGTCTTCAGAGTTTTATGTCTTGCCAGCACCCATAATCGGTCCTTCGTGGAGGTCATCACAATGGCAAATAAACGCCATTGCTGACGAAAAACTGACGCAAACTAACCCGAGTTGGGAGTTGAAGTTGGTGGAGTCTCATCTGAAATGATTTGTACAGAGTTCAGTGATCTATATGATATAAAAGGAAGTGTTGCAGGTACATACAGAGTAACTGACAAAAACCCAAACCACAAACATTAACAGGCAGTTTTCGCTACTTCAGAAGGCAAAGGCACTAACATCTACGGAACCTTGTCCCCGTATGCCCTTCTATGGGCCAAATACGCATTCATCGTTCCTTTTCGATTTCGAATGGAAGACAAATGCCTGGAGCGTCCATAAGAGACTAACCAACGCTGACCACTTCATTTCAACTTCACCTTTATTACGGAAATTTGTGTGTGGGCTGCCGCTCGGGATGAGCTTGCGCCATCTAGATTCACTTGATCACTTTCGAAAGAGAAAACTTTCAGAATGGTTCGGTAATTTATTGAATGGTGAAAGGACTCAAAAGTGCCACGATCGCTCTTTTTTACGCTTGCCTGTACCTGCTTGACCTTCTCTGGTATGGGGACCACCCCCTCTCTTATTCTTCGCTTTCGATGCAATCCTCGTTCGCGGGGTGCGGCTAGTCTCCCTGTTCGAAGCCCAGGATTTTGACTTTACCGAATGCTATCTGCACGCGCTTTGGTGATGTTTGTCACGGTTAGTGACCTCCTAAGTGGGCTAACCTGCTTTGTACTACGCCTCATTGTTAGCACGTACTAGTCCATTTCGCAGTAGTATCCTAGTCGTATGACGATTTGTGCTTTTTCTCTACTTTTGCTATGTTGATATCAGAGGCTTTTCTACCGCCCATCTTCATCCAGGGTAGTTGGCTATCCTCGCTAATGGGTTGCATTTCCTTCTTTTTTTGGACTTAATGGTGTTCCTTATAACCTCTCGAGGGTCACCGCGGTTTCGGCCAGCTTCTTCAGCGTTTCCTGCTAATGTTCGGTGTTCTTTATTATGTCATTAGTTCCGGCAGTCTATTGTTCTAACTCGTTTTTTGTAGCCATTTCTTTGTTTTAGCCCCCAAAGTCCGACCATACGCCAAGCATCTTACTCCTTACTCTCGGTTTTAGTGTCGGGTAGAACAAATGAAAATTAAATAATGCTGTTGAGATGTGAAGAAGAACTCTCGCCGTAAAATGCAAAAAGGCAGAGCACTCACTCGCGATTGATGCCCGTTGTCCTGAAAAGTTTAGCTCACTTTATCTGTTCGAATTAAAACTCACAGCAATTAACCTTGACGAAATTCAACCCCGATAGAATCATCTGCTCGATTTCTCATAGTCAAGAGAAGTGATCAAATCGAACTAAGCACCACCAAACTTAACGGTTGTGGGTGGGACGAGTTTCAACAAGCCAACTACTGAGAGAGCCACCAAAATATGACGGAAAAATTGAGCTCCAGACAACTGCTATGCCAAGAAAGTCAGTCGAGTTCAGATAAACAGCCGAGCAATTATTACTCACTTGCAGGAGATTTGCACGGAGTACGTCCTGAAATAATAAATTAATTCATTATTCTACAAAGCTAAATTGGTCGAAATTCTGTCTGAAATAGGAAAGCGAGACCTTTTTTTGTTGATTAAGGCCATGCGACTCAAAGTTGGGAAATGGTGCTCTGGCTATAATCAGACAGCTTCATATCATGACAAACTCACTTGCTGGAGACTTCGGGATGGCAGTTTTTACTGGTTTCTCTGCAAGAGCTGCTGACGATTTGTCCGTAAAGGTTACCTTTTCTGGAATAAATGTCGGATCACTGAATCCGGTACAGACAGCTCGTAAATTTTCAAAAATTTATTACTCGCTGGAGACTTAGCGATGTTTCTTGCTGGAGATTTGGCGATCTTATATGTTGGAGTCTTTGCAACAGGCGTGCGCTCTGAAGGAAGGTTATCATCTGGAGATGATTCCAAGCCTTGCGTACACAGATAATAATAGGTTGTTGCAAAAGTCGTGCGACACTTTTGCAACATTCTTCAAATTGACAGCAATTTATTCAAACAAAATCTCAGTCAACGATATAATCACTATTCAGATTTATGTCTCTTCCCCATCTTTAGGGCAACTTCTCAATTCCTTTCCGCCAGAACTGAGAGCTGTGACGAAAAAAATTGGCCGACCTCTATTGCCACTTGGTCTCGGTTGTCGAATTCCATATCTCGAAGGTGTTGCTTTAAGAACCAGAATAAGTGATAATCTGAAAGAGCAAGGTCTGGAGAATAGGGTGGATGCGGGAGAACTTCCCAGCCTAATTCCTGAATTTTCTCACGTGTCGCTCTTGCGACATGAGGACGAGCGTTGTCGTGCAAGAGGTAGATTTTTCCCTTTCAGGGCGTTTCGCATGACGGGCAGTTCTACCGCACTCACCTTATTCTCCAGACCTTGCTCCTTCAGATTATTACTTGTTCTGGTCCTTAAAGCAACACCTTCGAGATGTGAAATTCGACAACCGAGACCAACTGGCAGCAGAGGTCGGCCAATTTTTCTCGTCACAGCTGCCAGAGTTCTAGCGGAGAGGAATTGAGAAGTTGCCCGAAAGATGGGTAAGGGCCATAGATCTGGGTAGTAATTATATCGTTGACTGAAATTTTGTTTGAATAAATTGCTGTTAATTTGAAAAAGTGTCGCAAAACTTTTGCAACAACCTAATACATTTGTTTATCTTCATTTCTCTAGACACTACAACGGCTGAAATCAAGTGAAACCAGGTGTACAGTACCGTCGCTAATTTTCCGCCAGAACGCGGTCGGTGACGGATGAAACTGTCTAAGTGTTGCTTCGCCATAACTCCTTTCCAGCCTAACCATTTGGAATATGAAATACATGGTCAGAAACAGGGCCCAAATGCATCATTGGTAAACCCCCGATAAACCCCGAGATGTAGCCCGAACGGCGCCCACCTTTGTCTATTTATCCTAAACTTCCTATGTTAAACGCAATCTCTCATCGACTCTGCCGTCTGGCTCTGACTGCGCTGCGGTTTGGGAGACCGCTTATCCGTTCATGAATCGGGGCTCAGAATAACACGATCTTGGCTAACAGGGATCTTCGAAGATATGGAGAAACGAACGACAATTTCCGTGAGAGGATACGCCTAAGCTCAGTGAATGGGGAACGTATGGGGGGAACCAATACGGGCTCAGTGGCTACAAGGGATAGATTTCAAGTATTCCTTTTTACAGTTTTGTGAAGCGGTACAGGATAGGGCGATAACAGAAATGTAAAAAGGCCTTTAGGCAAAATCTGGAAGCTGTCAACAAAACGAGCTTCAGATAGACCGTAATTTTTATTCAATATGCGCAAGGACACTGTCGAGTGCGACTTCTGCGATTTCTGATTCACAAACGGAATTCCCACGACGGTACCAAAATTTATCGCACTTACTTGACTTTCGATTGTGATTCGGGGTGCTCGGAGATGTTGGCGGGCGTGGAGTCTGCATCTCCTAACACCAGCTATCAGGAAAAGCAGCTAAGAGAATGATGCTCACCGTGTCTCAATTCTACTTACTTTTAAATGCCTCTATCTATTTTTCAATGACGTATTCTCTATCAGACAGCAGAGTAGATCGGTGGTATAACGTGAAACGAATTTCTAAATTTTAGCGGATCTTTCGTCTTTATGTTTTGTAACATTCAGCAAAATGGCTGCCATACGTAGATCACAAATGAATTTAATATTGGTTACCGCGCTGAAGAACTCAGAAGAGTTGACAATCTATCGAAAGACCTAGTACAGGATCGCAATTTGCATCGACGAAAGCGACATGATGAACACTATTACGACAATGGATACTGAGGAAGATCATTCCAGCAATCTCACTTCCCGAACCTTACCTTGATCAAGTAACCATTTGGTGCGGAAACTCCTTCTATCGTGATTATCGAAGGTAATAATGATAACGATAACCACCCATGTAACCAACTAACGAGGGAAGCTTGTGAGCGATCGGTGACGATTCGTAACGAAACCCATATGGGCGTGTAGGGCTTCGCGCGAGGAATGCAACGATGTGTTCACCAGGTGCTTTCGCCACCTGGGTGATCTGAAAATGGCCGGCAAATGTTTGCACTGCCGCATCCGAAGACTTACCGCCAGCGGGAGTAGCGGGGGTGAGCTTATCCTTCCCAGCGACGTGGTAGCCTAGTGGATAGCAACGTGGGCTCACAATCTAATGGTCGGGAATCACTCCCTCCGTCACACCTTTCTTTTGCCTTTATGGGTTAGATTCCAAATCACGCTCCCTCTGCAATTTTGTCGAAGTTCCGGGATAGAATCGCGTTTGGAACGAGTATGGCCAACAGAGTACGCACAAAGAACCAAATATACTAGCACCTACTTACGTGACCCATACTTACCGTAACCAAAAGAAATCGAGTCCAAATTCAGGAAATATTGTCGGATTCGTGATAAGCGCCCCGAATAACCCCCGTAGACTAAGTTTGGGCTAAATCGGTGATTTTGACCCAATCACCCTACTTTGTTAGGCCTGTGGTATACTCCGGCAACGGACTTGTCGCAGCGGAGCTAAAAATGCACGGCTCGCCTCTATGCAGCACTGCAGTTGGTATTTTTTTATGCTGCTGTGTGCGAGGACTCGGAGCAGTGCTGCCCGACCTGTCGCAGCTGGCGCCGGTTGGTCGCAGCGCGCTGCGACCGTCGCAGCTAGCTGCGACAGGCGTCGCAACTCGCTGCGACAAAAGCCATAGTACTGTCCTGAGAGGATCTGCACCATCCTTTTTGCTCTTGCGGTAAACTACACGAGTCCCCGCACACAGTAGCATACAAAAATCCCAGCTGCAGTGCGGTATAGAGGCGAGCCATGCATTTTTAGCTCCGCTGCGACGGGGCCGTTGCCGGAGTATACCATAGGCCTTACTGCGAACCCTAGCAAGCGCACGTCAGGCACAATGGGAAAAGTCGATGTCAGATTTGTGAATTGTGGATTTGTCAGCTGCCCCAAGTAATCTTTCTTGATGAATATGAAAAGAAACTCATCCAGAATGGAGTCTCTGTTTTTTAGAGTAGAAAAAGTGGAACAATAGACTAAAAATATTCTCAGCAAGTGGACCTTCATACAACTACTCACTTGACACTAGTAAGGCTGGTTGAGTCGAAATCGCCGATTTAGCCTATACTTCGTCTACGGGGGTTCTTCAAGGCGCTGATCACGAATCAGACAAGTGTTTCTGAATTTGGATTCGATTTGGGTTGGTTACGGTAGGTGTGGGTCACGTACATAAGTAGATATTGTCCCTAGTGTGTGCTCTGTAGGCCATGCTCGTCCCAAACGTGATTCTATCCCGAAACTTCGACAAAATTACAGAAGGAGCGTGATTCGAAAATCTAGCGCATGAAGGCAAAAGAAAAGTCTACGAGAGGGCCCGATCTCTGACCAACAGATTGTGAGTCCACGGTACAATCCACTAGGATACCCCGCCGCTCTGAAGGATGATCTCACCCCCGCTACTCCCGCTGGCGGTGAACCTTCGCATGCGGCAGTGCAAAACTTTCCCGGCCATTTTCAGATCACCGAGGTGGCGAAAGCACCTGGTGAACACATCGTTGCATTCCTCGCGCGAAGCCCTACACGCCCATATGGGTTTCGTTACGAATCGTCACCGACCGCTCACAAGCTTCCCTTGTAAGTTGGAGAGATCAAAATGATGCGAGTGATCCTCGGGAAAGTGAACACTGGTGATTGTGATCAACATGCAAAACAATCCGCCTAGGGCCTCATGCACCGCATAGTCAAATCTTGGTCAATTCAGCTCTGATCACATGTAAAAGGTAAACGTGAGGGTGACGGCGTTGATCTGTCCCCTAAGGGCCCTTACAGACCCGACGACGTGTAATTTGAGCGACGAATTAGCCGCTATAAATGAAATTGAGCGAAACACACGGCGACGAGAATTCTCGTCCAACGCGACGTTTGCGGCGGCCGCATTGCTCTAATCGATAATTGTAATTGCAACGCGCGGTTACCGACGCGGTGAAGACTGCGAATTCGTCGCTCAATTTTTTGTCGTCTGGTCTATAAGGGCCCTAAGGACGCGCCGCAGCATTCATGTTCCGTTCAGAATCGTAGAGGCATGGTGAATACGTATTGGTCTATATAATCAGTTTCAGCAGAATCAGTGGTGTTGGCCAGACTACCACCGTGAAGGATATCACAGCAGCGCGGGTGGTCCTACTCGCCACCTGTAAATAAGCGGCGCGTCTTTTCCAAGTGTCCCAAGCTAATAGGGGTCCCCACGGGGTGGCTCGAGGAAGCTACCACGCAGGGGCTCCCATTGGGCATGTTCGTTGACGGGTCCCCCGCTGGGTCTCAAGGTCAACGACAAGGCAATAGATGGATACGAGGGGTGGACCAGGCGAGATTTGACGGGTCAGCAAAAAATCGGTATTTTAAAACATTTTCGGGTGTGGACTCTTTATACACCAAACGATGGGGCCCGAGCTGCTGAGCTCAAAGTGTTACTGCTTGTTGTCGCTTGTCCTCCGAAAACCATCGTTTCCCATCAGCACCGCCTCAAAAGAATGAAGCAGTAATGGGGTGATGGGTATATCCTCCCTACCACTTCACTTTTACTTTACTGCGTCACTGTAGTGTGAATGGGCCTTTAGGACGATCCGAGGTATGATTTACATGCTTTCTACTAAACACGAAGGAGATCAGATTCTCATCCTTACCTGAAACCCTTATGGATTACGATTTTAGGTACACAGAACTAGATTTCATCAGTAGTTTACTGGTTTTCCGTTAGTACAGTGATTAAGGTGGCATTTGTAAGAATATCATTCCTCTCTTGCTTTGTGGTTTCCTCCTTCTTGAACTTTGGGATTATCCTGCAAATGAAAACGTTACAGCTAAGTTAGTGCCACGTCCTTGTTACGAGAGCGGTTGCTGCACTGGCAAAAGATACGTTGATAAATGAGGTGTAGGGGTGTTATCGCAGAATCTGATATTTAAAAAAGTTGGGTGATAAATGGTGATAAAATAACACCAACCGCACTCATTTGAAATCGTACTGACAACCGTAAGGGGTAAAGGTAAAGGTGCCCGCGTTGATCAGTCCCCTGACGACGCGCCGCCGCATTCGTGTTCCATTCAAGTCGTAGAGGCATAGTGAATGCGTATGTGGCCTATACAATGACCTGCGGGGGCCAACCGCTATACCAGGTCAGTGTCTTTACCTTCCCAGACTAGTCTGGTACCAATTTACCCGACCGCGGAGGGATGGAAGGCTTGGTTAGCACGGGCCGGGATCGATCGCTCGACCGTGCGGGTGTCAGCAGCGCCTCTTACCACTGTACCATGCAGGCCCTCTATTGACAACCGACAACCGTATGGATTGACAATTCTTGGATTATAGCAAGGGAAGAATTGTCAGAAGGGATCAGGATTATTGAGCCAAATTCGCATACTGAGAATGTAGAAGGGCATACTCAGACCTTTGACAATTCAGCATCGGTAACATGTAAAAGGTAAAGGTAAAGGTGACAGCGCTGATCTGTACCCTAAGCACAAGCCGTTGTATTCATGTTCCATTCAGAATCGTAGTGTAATGGTGAATACGTGTTAGTGTCTTTACCTTCCCAGACAATACCGGTACCAGTTTACCAGACCCAGGAGGGACTGAAGGCTTTGTAGGCCAGGGCGGGGAACGATCGCCCGACCGTTCGAGTGTCAGTAACGCCTCTTACAACTGTACCACCCACGCCATTTCAGCTGCAGTACGTCAACGAAACGATGGATTCATCCTCACCCTTTCAATTCTGTTTCGCCCTGTTTGTTTATAGTCGATGCTGCAGTGATGAGTCGCCGGTAGTCGGTGTTTCTTGCAAAACTTCATGTCACATAGGCAGGTGATCTCCTGTTCGGTTAGTGCTAGCTTTCGATAGCAGAACTGAACTGGTTTAAAATTAAATTCTTGGCACAGATACCTCTTACCAAAATTGGGTAATAATCAGAAAGGTTAGTGGCGCGAGTGAGTTTACTTCTAGATATTGGATCCACAGTTTATGTTTCTTGGCGTGTTGCACTTACAATAGTTCTCCCCCCCCCTACGCTTGAATTGTTTCGATATTTGCAATTAAATAGTGAATTGGAAATTTGTGTAACCTCCTTCTATATCCCCGCAAATAAGTTCTATTATTTTAAGTACGTATGAGATGAATAGATAAATAAAATGCCACTCAGCCGCCTTACATTGCAGTGAGTTCTCGAAGCTTTCCTGCGCTCCGTTTTCAGCTTGAACAAATCCTTCACGTTTGTTGGTGGCACAGTCATATTTTCCTCGTCGATTCGCAGCTCCTCGACTGACTCGTGTGGAGAAAAGAAATTCTGTAATAGGCATTTGTTATTAAGCACTGTAATGCTAGATTGAATTCAGAAATGCAACACACCTTGAGCTCTTTTTCGGTCATGCTTGACTCGTAGCTTGGGCCAGATTTTGATGACTGCGAGAGACTCGATTCGGATGAACGAGAATCTGATCTGGAATCTGGTGTCGTAAAAGTGGAAGAGATCGGTGTTGAACAGTCTGCTAAGACGAGTCGCCGCACTCCTTGTTCCATTCAGAATCGTGTGAATTTCAAACTGGATCACACACTGATTCCCAACGGTGTTGATCGAGCGCGGCAAATGAATCTACCGTCGCTTCGAAAGAGGAGAACAAAGTATATTCGAAATTCTTAAAGGTATAGCAAAGGTTGCACTGAGCGAATTTATCGTTCTCGAACAGCGTACTACTAGGACTCGGCAGGGAGAAATGACACTTCCTGACTCCTCGGCGAAAACTCAGATCGGAGCAAATTCGTTCTCCAACAGATCTCTCCGGCTGCTCCGTCCCTTTCTTTAAGACGGTGTTCTGCATGGTCCACTATCAGTTTCAGCAAGTATCTCGACCATCGACTGCAACCTCTACCACCTCTGGTAACCTTCCTCATCTTCTCCATGTTTTACCTGCCTTCGCTTCATGCCGTTGCAGGGCCTTTCTGTTTCCTTTTTACTTTTCTCATGTTATGTCTGTTGTTTTCAATCCTTGATATATCGTTCATATACATTTCATACCACCCAATAAGGGTCACTAGTTGTGTTTCCGTTCAGTTCAAGATTTACCGTTTTGTTATATTTTTACGTGAATGTAAGCGTATCACGTCTCAATAAAGTAAGTCGTAGAGGCGTCGTGAATGCGTGTTTGACCTATGAAATGCTTTCAGGGGCAGCCGCTATACCAAATCGCTGTTATTACCTTCCCAGTCAAGTCTGGTACCACATAGATTGTGATGTTGTCATGGTGCTGCTTTGTTCAAAAATTGCACCTCTGGCGGAATCCGAACACACATCTCGCGCCCAACTGGCTACTGAGACGACACCTCTCCTCCCCAACTGTGACGCTTATTTGTGTTTTGCTAGCACCGTTAAGTCTTGTACCAATTCGTCCGACCCCGGAGGGATGTACGGCTTGGCGAAACCTGTGCGGGGATCGATCGCTCGACCGTGCCAGCCTAGCACCTCCTACTACTGAACTATGCGGGCTCTCAGAATGAGTGATTATAATCCCACTAATAAATAAGTGGAACAACGATGTCTGTTTGTTAACTCTAGGGTCCGCCGCGATTGCCCGCTGCCGTACTCCCAGTGATCAGTTCCTCGCCGTTTATTGCTGCATGCTTTTTGTTATTCGTTTTATTTGTTATTATAAATGTTCTATATATGTCTCCTACTATTCTGGTATTTATATAACGGAAATGTGCGCACCCCTGTTTAGGCGAACGTGTCCGCGTTGAAGAGTCGGACAGGATGCGGTTTCGACTTCGTGTCCGACGAAGACGCTGAAAACCGGAAATCGCCTCAGACTGCTTTCATGAATGGAGTGAGTTACTCCTAGATACATTTTCACTCCAAATTATTCACTAATGGCAACAGCAAGTTGTGCTACCTTCATGCGACTCCTCGTGAGCTCATGTTCCATTTGCTTTGCCGGTGTCCAGTTAGTCGTATATTCCTTCGACGGGTCAATTTTCCCGCCTCGGTAGACTGGCCGTCTTAAAGGAATTGTAGATTAGCTATGATGGCGTTAGTCTGCTTTTCATCTTCCACTCACGAATGTATGGTGGTAAGGGTCTTAATGGAATTTCGTAGCTGTGGCAATGCTCCGTGTCCCATAACCAACGGCATGAACAGGGCATTCATGCTCGCGTGTGATCTGCAAAGTTTGGTTGTTCGATAAAAGAATATGTGACAAAATATGGCCATTTGTAGCAAATAGAGGAGTCAAAAAGTGGAGGTGTATGAGTCGGCGTTGACTTGGTCGGTCCCCAGAGCACGCGCTATTCGCCTTCCATTCAGAATCGTAGAGGTATGTTGGAAACTCATGGTTTAATTACCCAAGTTTCAGATTTGGTCTCGGAGTCTATTTGGACCTTTACAAAGACAAGGTTGGTTTATATTCTACATTGGTCACTTTTACCCGCTCCTTTTTCTGCGTTTTTCATCTTATTTACTTTTTTACAAACTTCTTACTGAAGAGACCCGGGGAGGTTCTAATGTTTCTGTTTGCTCGTCTAAGAGTGAAGGCGAAACGATCTTGTTTCTTTTTGATGTTTTTCGTTTTCATATGGCTTTAAGAGTGACCCACCGGCCCTTAGCGCTGTTCAAGACAAGGTCTTGACCCCCTGCCCTACCAAGTTTTGTATCAAACCCAGAGGGATGGATGCCTTGGTTGACCGCGGATGGGATCGATCACTCTTCTGCTCATGTGGAAGTACCCCTTTCAGCACAACACTACGAGCGTCCAGTGGCCCTTTCATGGCATTCTTTTAGTTACACAATAAAAATGTTCTGGGCGCCAGAGATATTCCAAATTCCAAGAGCCTCGTCTAAAGCGTGAAAAGCGGGATTCGCTTCTCTTCATTCCAGATCCTTCCGTGACATATATGATTCGTTTGGCCAACATCGAATGTTACAATTGCGGTCACCTTGCGACTTTGGAGCCGGTGTTCATTTTCACGTTTAACGTCAAGTTGCAGTCTTTCTTTATTCCGTACCTTGCTATGGAAGCTGAATCATCCCTGAAATCGTGAGGAGCTACTGCGGAATCGAAAGTCATTCTTATATCAAGTAACCAGCCGTTCATCGGCCGGCGCTATGTGGGTTGGGGGTGCAGGATGGCGGTCCGCAACTTTACGTCGGCTTTAACGTGTTATCCTTGTTATATCTGCCAGCATTTACGATCAACTCGGTCGGTTTTGACATGCTTGACATGCAACCCCTCTGCAGAATTGCTCACACCTTAACATGTCAACCAGCATAGGGTCAACGCAATATTACGGACTACCACCCTGCACCCCCCCCCCCCCCAACCCACATAGCACCCATCGGCCTATCGGCGGCCAAACGTCTGTTCGCCAACTTTGTTAAATACACAAATCTATACTGCTTGCCTTCCTTCCTTGGATCCTTGGATACGTTTCTGATGCCCCATTTCCGCTCAACGGAACGAATATCTCTGAATGCTCCAGCTATGTGTACTTGGGTCGGGAAGTCAACATGACCAACGACGAGTCCAGAGCTGGGCAGGAGGAAACGAGCGGCTTGGGGCGCATTCAAGAGTGTTGAAGAAGTAGTGAAGAAGACGAAAAACGCCCGACTCCGCGCCCATCTCTTCGACTCTACGGTTCTTCCTGCGTTGACGTACGCTTCAGAATCCTGGGCGTTACGCAAGCAGGATGAACATTCGATTTGCGTCGCTCAACGAAGTATAGAGAGAAGGATGCTCGTAGTGACTCGCTTCATTCAAGCGAGAGACGGCATACGGAGCCCCGAGCTACGTCAACAGTCGAAAATCAGAGACGCAGTCGCATGGACCAAGTTGTCGAAGACCAGGTGAGGCGGACACGTAATGCGATTTCATGACGACTTTTGGCGATAGCCGTTACTGACTTACTTCCACGGGACATCAGAAGAACACCAGGTCGCCCACCCTTGCGCTGGTCTCATTTCTTCGTCAAATCCCTGAACGATCGATTCGGTGCACTTCGTGTTCCTCGAGCGAGCAGGACCCACTGGTCTACAATGGCACGCGACAGGGACGAATGGAGACGTTACTGGCGCCCGCTCGAGTAAATCGATAATCAACTGGTCGGCAGGTGATACAGGCGATCCATCAGTTTCGTTGCAGTAAAGTGTACGATTGTGTAGAGCTTGTGTGCTAAAAAAGGTGTAAGTGATGTGCACCCGACCCCATATTGCGGTACTATATACCAGCATCTTCAACCGTTGCTACACTTCACCCATTGCTTTTCCAACTGGCTAACTTTACCAGCTGACCTTAGCTCAACGTCGTCGTAGATCAGGACTTGTTTCTCGGCTTGAACATCGGTAGCATCAGAAACGATCGATTTCAACTCCCCGACAGTGCACAGTGGTGGAACGAGAATTCTCGCCTGAAAAAGAGAGAACTGGTCCCTCTTCGGAAGAATAGCTACATCAAGGGACCGCGTACTCCGCCAACTCCTTCCATCAGACTGGTCACCGTTATTTCTAGGAAATCACCGGTTAGTCTGTGAGATGATTCTTTCGAGCGAGAAGATCTGCCTGCAGAATAAAGAATTTCACGATCAAATTTAGCCTAAAGATTATGTTGAACTGTGATAAGAAACACTCATACCAGAGGAGGAATCCGAGTTAGATTGTCCTATAACGGAATATCTTTACAGTGGAATGATAACCATGTATTGCCGTCATACCTGCTGTACTTCTTGACGACGACGTCGAGGTCGACGCTGACACTGAAGTGTGGCTCGTCGAGCAGGACATACAACCTACCGACTCATGCAGAAGACTGAAGCAGACTGGGGCTTACCGATCACCTATTCTCAATCGGGCATGAAAAATAGCCGGATATGTGAATGAGCATTTGGAGGCTTCGATAACTCGATATCACTGATATCGAGCTATCGGAACCTCAAAAGCAATCGATATCATAGTCTCTCCTTGCGATATGGATGAGGTTGCCCCAATGCCTCAGAATGAGTAGGAGAAAGTTTTTTCGGTGCTATACGGGTGCAGACAGTAGGAGTGTTTTATTTTGTGTGCTATGAGTAGAACAAATTATCCTAAAACGAGTACTTTCCAGTGCTCTAACACCAATTTGAACGAGGACGAGAGCCGTTACTGACTGGATTCACCGGGACGTCAGAATTACACCGAGTCGCACGCCTTTGCGCTGGTTAGACTTCTTCGTCAAATGATTTTAGTATTGACTTCATTAACTTGAACTGATTTCACTGATTTTATTCATTTTATTTAGAAATATGAAAGTGATAGCGTCCTATGGATATATAGTGATATCAATAAATCTCAAATGATATATCAAATGGCAGTTTCTGTATTGGTTTATTTGTTTACTTTTTCGTGCATATCCTTCGTTTTGTTCTCTCTTCTACTTTTTGTGGTTTAATTGATATACCTAGGATGGCGCACGCTAAGCGAATGAAAAGAAAATAAAAATAAAATAAAATCCGTGAACGATCGATTCGATGCTCTTCGTGCGCCTCTTCGTGTTCCTCGAGCGAGCAGGACCCACTGATCTACTATGACACGCGACAGGGATGAATGGAGACGTTACTGGCACCCGCTCGAGCAAATCGATGATCAACAGGATAACAGGTGATACAGATGATAGTTGAATCAAGGCCGACAGCCAACCTGTGTTGGCCGCTGCAGGATCTTCGGCTTTAGCGATTGATATTCATTGTTTTTTGTGGTGCTGATTTGAATTACAAATGCGCTCGCGTAGCCAACAATGGGAGGGCCTTGTTGATAGCGAAAAAGGTAATCCCAACCGAGCGGGCAGCTGTACGGGCGCACTGGAGGGGTGAGTTCTTCTCTCGTACATTTTGTGGCCATTTCTACTTATTTGTCCTGCCCTTCGGTCTCCTCCTTGTCGAAGGTGTCAAGGGGAGGTCGAAATTTCATCCGTTGTCAGAACCGTAGATTTTTCGAAGACAATAATGGGAGTTTGCAACGATAGCTCTGCTGAAAATCTGTGGGTCTGTTGATTCTTCAGTATTACAAAGAGTTAGTTGAGAGGTTTGGCAAAATCAAAAATTTTCTACTTTTTGCTAAGGTTGAGTAGGTGGAAATTTAATTGCAACGGGCTAAGGTTTCGACTTTTTCGTCGTCTTCGAAATTTTCCTGCTCCCACTCCAGCGGTGATAGCATTGCTCTGCGTTAGCAATCAACAATTAAATAAACAGGTAAGTAAAAACGTTGAGCCGTAAAAATGAAAATTCTAAATAACAACAAGAGACGAAAGGAAAATATGCGAGAATTCTACCGGCAATACCGTCGCTCAATGATGAGAGAATTTCGAGAGTGCTGAACATCGTACCTGACTTTTGGTGCCATGGGGGTTGGACGGTTCAGCCCAAAAAGAAAACCTACTCTAATTTGATGCAAGGTAAAGGTAAGGGTGATGGTATCGGCGTTGTTCAGTCCGCCCAAGGACGCGCCGCCGGATTCGCGTTCAATTCAGAATCGAGGAAGCATGGTTAATGCGTATTTGAACCACACAATGACTTGTGGGGACCAGATGGTATACCAAGTATGTGTCTTTATCTTCCCAGACAAGTCTAGTACCAATTTACCTATCCCGGAGGGGTGGAAGGATTGGTTAGCGCAGACCGGGATTGATCGATTTGGTTGACCCTGTGCCGATGCGGTACCATTTTGTGGCAGAGTATCAACAGTTTGAAAATTCTCATGTCATAGGCTATGATCTTTTTTGGAGAATCCATTGTCACGGTATCGTTCATCGGTCACCTCAGAGGCCACGCCTCTCTTCGACCTCTGATGGAGGTAGCCTTCCTTACTGTACTCTTACCGAATGGTTGTGTCTTTATGCTTGTTACTTAAATTATAATAAATTATGTTGTTGAAACTCCCACTCCTGTCGGGACTAGCATGACATGTAGGTCCCGGGGAGATCTTTCTTTCAGACTTTTGCTTTTCTAGTCTAAAAAAGTTCACCAGTAAGGAAGATTACCTCCATCAGAGGTCGGAGAGGGGCGTGGCCTTCTGAGGTGACCACGGTACCGTGGCACCAGTAAATGCAGCAAAAAGGTCTCCGGAAATGTTTTTCCTACGGCAGCACCACCCACATACCACCTGACTTTTCCCAAATTCTCAAACCACCCCTTCATCTTCTGTGAGTGCCGCTTCTTCGTGACGCATCTCATCAGAATTTCCACCCACCTCACCAGTGACGTAGACGGTCATCCGGGATGAGGCGCAGTTCAGTTTTTGGTTTCTCGTCGCGATTTGCATAAGACGCTTAGCTGACGTGAAGTTCGGTTCCGATCAGTCCCTAGCACAACATATTACAATCGTTTAACAGCAAACACTCAACTCAACTAATAATGTAAATAATAATGATGGTTATCATAGTCCTTCCATGTCTCCTCTATTCTAGTCTATGTGTCCTCCACCGCTCCTCCCTTCTAAGCCATCACCAGGGGTGCGTAGCAGTTTAAGTAGGTCTGAAACGACCAGCCCCGGAATGGAACCTCCAGTTGCGTGCTTTTAAGTTTGTAGGTACCGCGTTGGTAGGCCAAAGTCCTGCTACCAGGAGACAACATCTATTGGTTTAACCAGTACCATAGACAAGCTAACTCCTTTCAACTACAATTTCCTTTGAACATCCGCAGTCATCCCTTCCTTCTTCATTATATTTATACATTTTTGTTTTTTTGGTTTTCTTTTTGTGTTCAGTTCGTTAGGTATTATTAACTCTGCTGCTGTGTTTTCGTTTAGTACTGACATAAAGATAAATAAATAAATAATTAAATAAATAAATAAATAAATCTCAGCAAAAGAGGGGTTTTGATTCATTGCTATTTATTGTGGGTACATTGATCGAAAATTTTGCTTTTCTCGTAAGAATTTGTGCTTGAAATGGAGGTTGCTATTACGCGAGCAATTTTTCCTCCATTTCTTCAACGGATTGTCAACCAGTTTTCGTCTTCTGAATGCTACACCGCTATTAACTCTTTGTGAATAGGCGACCTTCTCGGCTATAATTGAGTTGCTGAGGTGTGACCTCGAGACGTTATTATTCTCTTTGATTTGCCACGAGCCATACGACACCTAAACGAGAACGATGAAAAGTGTAAATTATTAGTCTTTATTTTGCTTTTAATTGTTTTTTATTTGTTTTATACTAATATCGATTTCACCTACTGCATTGTGTTTTAGTAGCTGTTCTTTTCTGCTGAAATTTTTATATTTATTTTTTTCTTTTTCGTTTGTAGTCGTGCTACTTAACCTATGTTTTTACTAGAATGACTGAACAGAAACAGAACATAAACGCATCATACGAAATCGAAGAAAAGGAAGAAATAGAAATGATGGTCCGTTGAACAACTCAGCCTGATTTCTAGGCGAATTTGAGAGGAAAACACATTTGAGTTTGAATTTGAGAGGAAAACAAACAAAAAGTGAATTCCTTTGATATGTGCTAAAATAATGAAAATTCGTGACGCAGCTGAGATCAACGAAAACTTTGAAATCTCTTCGGTCATTCTCACTTTTTCGTATTTTTGCCGACCCTACTGGTGGCTTCGTGTTAGGATCGCATCGTAGTCAGTGCTTGTTCTGACTTCTATGACGACCCCAAATAAGCTTGAAAAGTCTGATTCTCTTGAATTTCAAATTTATAACTGTTGCATTCTACATTGCTTTAACTATTGCATTCTACATTGCTCTTGGTTTTAGCCATGCGCAGTAAAATTAATTTTAGGAAGGCGCCGGAAACCCGTTTCAGCCTTCTTTCTCTTACTAGTAGTATAGGTATACTGCTACGTACCGTGCCCACAATGTTTCACATTTAATCGATAATATTGTACTATTTTCAACAGCTTATTCTATTAGTTGTTTCATCACTATTTTCTCCTTGTTTTTCTCTTCTTCACGACCTAATTCTTCGTAAACGTCCTCAAAGCGGAAGACTGGAATCGGAATATTTCCATCTCCATTCCCCAGTTAAAAAATAAAAGCCTCCTTATAACGCCATCCACTGCCTCGCTACAACCGCTCTTTCCGTTGGAAAACCTCGTTTTTCTGTGGAGCGAAAGAATTCGTCATTTCCACATTCAATTTCAAGTACTTCAGCTCGATATAGCGTGGTAATAGATTTTTTTCAATGCGGCCAGCTCGTCTTTTCATCTTCTGCATGCGAAGTGCATTGTTATTCGGGGAGGCTTTTGTGCCAGAATGGGAAGCCGCTGCGTAGGAGAATAATTCTGCGAAAAATTTTCTAATTATATCCCATTGTAAAGGCAGCAGTTTTATAGTTAAAAGTTTTCACTGGTTGTTATGCCTTGGCGTCCCAGCGATCGGCTACAGAATGTCTCATGAGACATAATTCTAATTCATGTCGTATAATATTTATTTATTCATTTATTTCGAAGCGCGAATCCTCGCGCACAGCACATATAACTAAACGAAAGCGCCAGAGAAAGTAGAAATGAGATGAAATTAAGATACAACAGACATCATAGAAAATAGTGCACTAAACTGAGCTTAAAGAAAAGCGCGGTGAAAAATGAGTAAGGTACATTCTAGACACTAACAACGAATGAAAACAAAAGCTAGTGTCCTTGATTTGCTGGTCGACAAACTTTTTAAATTCATTTCAAATAATATGATGAGATGCTATATTTAGGGCAACCCTTGTCTTGTTTCAGCGAAACTGGAGAATTCAGTTGTCAAAGTACAGTTGGATAGCCCCTTATCACCGCATTTGCTGTTGCTAAAAACACCTGTGATAACACCACCCACTCCGTGAATTATCATTTCACTGTTCATAGAACATCGGGCTTTCTCGAGACTGCAGTGAGTCTTTGTTCTGCTTTCAGTAACTACACTGTTTTTAGTATTAAGTTTTGCTTAGCGACACCCGAGATTGACGCAAAATATTATATCCATTCTAACTCCCAAAAAAAAAAGCCAAACCTAAATACTAAAGTTGCACTGCAATGTTGACATTCAAGTCCAAAGTCGGTTCTGAAGTGCGGTTTAGTTTTCACGTTGTCGCTCTCTTTGAATCTTCTTATATATGCGCACCATTATCTTTATCGTATCAGCCCGATTGCTCATACTAAATGTTGAATTTTAATCCAATTTTTTAGTTCCAGACAAAACTTTCTGCAAAATAGTGAATAAATAGGTGGGTTGGGAAATCCTACTAATAAATAAGCGAAACCACGATGTTTTGGCCCAGATTCATCATTGGTAAACCCCCGATAAACCCCGAGATATGGTCCGAACGGCGCCCACCTCTGTCTACTTATCCTTAACTTCCTGTGTTAAACCCAACTCCCATGGACTCTGATGTCCGGCTCTGGCTGCGCCGCGGTTTCGGAGACCGCTCGTCCGTTGATGAATCTGGGCCCTGTTTGTCAACTCTAGGGTCCCGCCGCGATAGCCCGTTACCGTACTCCCAGTGACGTATTTTATCAGTTCCTCGCCGTCTTTTGCTGCATGCTTTTTGTTCTTCGTTTTGTTTGTTACTTTAAATGTTTTATATATGTTTCCTACTATTCATTAGTTCATTTGGCAGCCTGCAGGCCGTTGAATGGCTGGTATTAATCACTACGCAACTGTAGAATAGATCACAAGCATAAGATCGAATCCACGAGCGCTGTTCATTGCTGCCATCGGAGTTGGACTAGTGTGTTGTTGTTTAGCTGTTCGAACAATTTTCGGAGTTCCTCAGAATGGAATAACCCCAGAAAAGGGTTAGAAATTAAGTGTTCAAAGCTGTAGAAAAAATCTTCTCCCTTTAGTTTGATCGATAAACAACTGCAACAGATAGGTGATAGCGTTTCAAAACAATCAAAGTACTTTTCAAAACAAGTACGAAACGACGTTGTGTACGAATAACACCGAAATGTTTTTAGAGGTTTTTTAGGACTGTGTCGTGACCAAAACACTGAGTGTTTTTTCTCTGTAGATTCCGTGCCAATGACGATGTGAGAGCAGTCAGTCACTCTTATCACTGATTAGCTATTTTTGCCTACGCCCGGACGATCCTACTTTATAGGGTTTCCCTCTCTCTGGTAATTCTTGATTAGGAATAAATTCAAGGCAAGGCAGGATGTTTTAATTCGGACGACTAATGGGAAACATCTCTCTTGTCGTGTCTCTTTTCCTTGTTCTCTCTCTTTTCCTCTCTTAGCCCATACGGCCTATCAACTGGAAAACTTACTCTGCCCTCGCCTAGATAGATCTAAAATCAATGAAAACTAACCCGAGTGGCGAAAAAATAACTGCGTTTTTGCGAGCCCCCGACACTTGCTAGGGAGGTCAGTGAGCGTACCCCACTTCAACCTCCATCACAAAATCGCAAAATGTGCACTTTTCGGTATCAATGCGTTTGATCGATAAACAAAAACAAGCCGGCAGGATACGAACCCTTGGCCCTCTGAACGAGAGACGACCGCGTTACCACTCAGCCGGCGGGACCCATTCGATGTGCCCCTCACCCAAGGACTTTTCAGCGCCTCTCCAGGACGATGTTTTTTTGCGATTTTCGGACCACCCATTGGCCCTCAGCAAAAATGAATGGCAGCGTTGTGATCCGCGCTCGATGCTCTACAAAACTACATAGGTCTCGCTCGGATTCTTTGGGGCACGCTCACTGACCTCCCTAGTTAATTGCAGAAAGACACATGACTCATACATAACTGGAACTATTAAAAATTGGGAAAATGTGCATTCCATGGTCATGAAACGCCCAATCACCATTGATCTAAACAAGTTCAGCCAACAATATCATTGAAATTTTAATGTCCATGCGTTGAAATGATTTTATCATGTGGGCGTCCACCGGTTAACCATAAACAACCATAAACAATTTTAACCATAAACAAAACAGAGATATCTGCCTTCTTCAACATTTTCCACTCCCTATAGACTACTAACTCTGAGCAGTAGCACAATCTTCAACGGTGGAAGCAGGGTTTATCTGAAGGCTTTTAGAAAGTCAAAAATTTATTTGCGGTGATAATGATTGCCCCCAATACGGCAGCGTTTTAATGTGCCAAAAAGAAGGACTAGGATGACGATCTGTTGCGCGAACGCTTGATTTTGTCTGATGATGCAAGCCAGGAAGATCAAGTACGACGTCATCCACCGAGACGAGAAGACACCGCCCACTACACGCCGTGTTCGACAATGGAGAAGAACTGTTCCTCGGAACATGCGACAGCAGAGGCGTTGGTGGTATTGGTGTCCTCGTCAACACGAACTTGGCCATGAACATCGATTCGTTCGAACAACTTACAACCCGAATCGGACGTTTACGGCTGACACGACGTGGATCAATGCCGGCGTTGACGGTCTTCGTAGTCTACGCACCAACATCGGACTACGATGACGAAGAAGTCGAGGCATTCTACATGGAGTTGGAGAAGCTCTACAAGGAAGATCATACCTTCTACAAGGTCATCGTCGGAGATTTCAACGCGAAGATCGGGCCTAGAAGGTCGTCGGAAGAGCTTCATATCGGCGTCCATGGTCTGGAGTGGAACGAACAGGGTGAAAGGCTGTCTGAGTTCATCATGTCGACGAACACCATCCATGGTAACTCGCAGTTCCAGAAACCCGCATCCAGACGATGGACATGGGAGTCTCCAGGTGGACTGCATCACAACGAAATTGACCACGTTATCGTCAACCGAAGGTTCTGCCTGACCGATGTCGCTGTTGTTCCGAAATTCTTTACGGGATCCGACCACCGTCTCCTCCGTGCGAGCTTCCATCTCACACGGAGGCAAGAGAAAGCCATGAAGTTCAAGAAGAGAGGCCCTAGAACACTCGTGAACTGGGACCTCTTCTCCTCGCTGGCTAGCTGCTGGAAGGATTCCGCCGAGGACAACATCGACGAGGAATACAACCGGTTCATTGCTCACATACGTGACCGCGCTCAAGAAGCCGAGAGCCCCAAGAATACCAGGAAACGCCTTTCCCACGAAACTCTCGAGCTGATTCGCCAACGCGGAGTGGCAAGAACCGAAGGCGACTACCTGCGAACGTCCGAACTCGCAAAGTTGTGCAGAGAAGCGATAAAGGAAGACCTTAAAGAGAGAAGAGTAGCTGCGCTAGTTGATGCGGCTGAAGCGGGCAAGAGCATACGCAACGCTCGTCGAGGCTTAGTCAACTATAAGACCAAGACGACAGCTCTCCTGCGCCCGGATGGAACCCTCACGTCCTCCAGAAGGGCTATGGAGAAGGTCATCCACGATTTCTACTCCGATCTCTTCGATAGCCACGTCCATCTTCCCGAATACCCAATCCCGAACGATGGACATGTCATCCCTGCGGTCCTCCCTTCCGAGATTCGTCACGCGATTTCATCGATGAAGAGTCGCACAGCTCCCGGTCCCGACAGGATCCGACCCGAACATCTGAAGAACCTACCGCCAGTCCTCATCAACACCCTGGCCAGGCTCTTCACACGATACCTGTCGGACTGCAAAGTACCAGCAATATGGAAAACTAGCAGGACTGTGTTGCTGTATAAGAAGGGAGATCCGCACGACATCGGCAACTATCGCCCTATCTGCCTGCTGTCTGTAGTCTATAAGTTATTCACACGTGTCATTCTGAATAGGATCGACCGAACGATAGACGAAGGACAGCCGTGCGAGCAAGCCGGGTTTCGAAGAGGGTTCAGCACAATCGATCATATCCACACCGTGATCAGGCTCATTGAGGTGTCCCGAGAGTACAAGACGCCGTTATGCCTCACATTCATCGATCTCAAGAAGGCCTTCGACTCTGTCGAAACGGAAGCGGTGATTGAGGCTTTGTGCAAACAAGGCGTCTCCACTCAGTACGTTAAGATCCTCAGTGAGCTCTACAAAGGATTCACGTCCGTGATCACACCATTCTACAACAACGTTCGCATCAACGTGAAGAGGGGTGTACGCCAAGGTGATACCATATCACCGAAGCTGTTCAACGCCTCTCTCGAGAACATCATGCGGACACTAGAATGGGACGACATGGGAGTGAAGATCGACGGCCGGCAGTTACACCATCTTCGTTTTGCGGATGATATCGTACTCATAACACCATCTATCACCCAGGCAGAACGCATGCTGGCCGACTTCGATCATGCGTGTGGGAAGATCGGCTTGCAGCTGAACTTGACGAAGACGATGTTCATGAAGAATGGATACGTTTCTGATGCCCCATTTTCGCTCAACGGAACGAATATCTCTGAATGCTCCAGCTATGTGTACTTGGGTCGGGAAGTCAACATGACCAACGACTTGAGTCCAGAGCTGGGCAGAAGGAAACGAGCGGCTTGGGGCGCATTCAAGAGTGTTGAAGAAGTAGTGAGGAAGACGAAGAACGCCCGACTCCGCGCCCATCTCTTCGACTCTACGGTTCTTCCTGCGTTGACGTACGCTTCAGAATCCTGGGCGTTACGCAAGCAGGATGAACACGCGATTTGCGTCGCGCAACGAAGTATAGAGAGAAGGGTGCTCGGAGTGACTCGCTTCATTCAGGCGAGAGACGGCATACGGAGCTCCGAGCTACGTCGACAGTCGAAGATCAGAGACGCAGTCGCATGGGCCAAGTTGTCGAAGATCAGGTGGGCCGGACATGTAATGCGATTTCGTGACGACCGTTGGACGAGAGCCGTTACTGACTGGATTCCACGGGACGTCAGAAGAACACCAGGTCGCCCACCTTTGCGCTGGTCGGACTTCTTCGTCAAATCCCTGAACGATCGATTCGATGCTCTTCGTGTTCCTCGAGCGAGCAGGACCCACTGGTCTACTATGGCACGCGACAGGGACGAATGGAGACGTTACTGGCGCCCGCTCGAGCAAATCGATGATCAACGGGACGACAGGTGATACAGGTGATACAGGTGATAATGACGGACAGGATTTCTCGGCTTTCTTAAACTCGTCAGACACCTCATGTTCCATGATGAATCGTTGAACTATTTAAAGGCATGTTTTCGAAAAACTAGTGTGCCTTTAGACGAGCCTTGGGGAACGAGTCTAACTAAATGACTGGGTAATGATCGTGGACATTTAAGAACTTAACGATATGAATCGAGTCAAAGCACGAATGCGGTTTCGGTGTGATTCTTCCAGACTCCTCGTATCAGTAGTTAGGAGAAACTTAGTCATTTGGAAAATCTTCCCTAAGGAGATCAAATTTCTCACCTTAGGAACCGGGAGAAACTTCGGACTATCTAAATGCCTCTTTTCAAACCTTGGAAAGATCTTCAAGGTGGCCTGTTCGTTCACTTGCGATTGCAGACAACCCCTTACCCTTTCCAATGGAGGTTATTCCAGGGCTTTATCAGTACCATGTCCACAGCTGTGATTATATCATTTTGTGGAACTTCATTGTGATCCTCGTCTATTGGAACTCATCCAGCATGGGAATTTGGCCTATTTTATTTTATTTTATTCCATTTATTTTACACTGTTACGTGCGCCAAATGAAGCAGACATGAGTAATACTAAACAATCGTACTGGGCTCAATTTTAACTAAAAACGTGTGTAAAATGTTGGAAACTTATCAATATTATCAGAAGACATTCAAAAGATTTTTCGATACTTTCCCCTTTGCAACCCCTTTTGCAACATCATTTAATATGAGACAGAGCCCACTGCCGAGCACCACCCACCCGTTTAAACTTTTTACCCGTCGACCTAATAAGATTCAGAGTGTTGCTGTTATTCTGCCACTGACATGTGCAGATGACGTTTTCTTTCAATTTCAACGCCAATTTCCGAGGACACCCACAATCTAGCCGAAACTATGTGCGCTAGTAGGATGGAAAACATGAACGTTGACATCAGTTCTGTTGTCAACGTTCATATTTCGGATTACGTTGTTGACTTGGCCCAAGAAGAGTTGAGATCAACACATCTGACTTTGTGATGATGCTGCTGCATTTTTACAACATGTTTTGATGTGAAATTTTCAAGTTTTGCAGGAAAAGTTGTGCGACAAATTTGTATTCTATCAACTTTCCGATATTGCATTACCTGACAGGAGCATTGACCGTAGTCAGATTACCTGTAAGATTTCACATGAAGAAGTTGTAGTTAAGATGCTTCCCGATCGCACTTGGTGTCCCCGCTTACCGAACAGTCCCGGAAGACATCTTTTTTGATACACGTTTTTCATGTAATACAGTGCGTTTCAAAATTATGTAGCCACCCCAAATTCGATATTTTCGCTGTTTGCATTCACTTTTATGAACTGACGTTAGCAGCATTAGATTCCCAGTAGGTAAAAATAGCCAAGACGCTTTTGCCAGAAAAAAGCTCCGTCGCCAGCAAAAATAGGGAGGATTGATTAGAAATGCAGAGAGCTTCGACATTTGAAAGTGGCTACATAATTTTGAAACAAAGAAAAAATTCAAAAACTCCCTATTTTTGGTGGCGACGGCGCTTTTTTCTGGCAAAAGCATCCTGGCTAGTATCGCCTACTAGGAAACTAATTCCACTAACGCCAGCTCATAAAAGTGAATGCAAAATGTGAAAATTTCGAATTAAGGGTGGCTACATAATTTTGAAACGCACTGTATATGAGTAGCCCTAATTTTTGGGGATATTGTTCAACTTTTCGGAAGGTATGGTAAGAGAGAGGCGAGGCGTCATTACGGAGAGACTATCCTTTTTTGGTTAATTTTTCTGCTTCATTGTCCTTTAACTTGGTTTCTTTTTGCATTTCATTGAAGAAAACTCGTGTCAACTTTTCTAATCATAATCAATCATCAGATGACTTCTCATTCTGCATAACACATATGAAATCTTCTTTTCAATAACCCTTTTATTCACTAAAGCGATTTTGCCAACGAATACGTGCATTCGAACGACGCAACGTCTGTCAACAGTTATCAAGGTGAAACTTCTTCAATTTCGTTGAATCAGATCGTATCAATTCTGTTGTGTGCCGGTTCGAAGGTGTCCGTTCACTTTCTAGCAAATATTATTTGCTTTGGGAAGAAGACTTGTTTGTTTTTCTTTATTTATTTCGTAGTCAGATGAGGTACAATACAATTTACAACTTGTTTACGGTTATTCCCAATCTATCTTGTTTTGCTACGAACAGAAAAATGTATTACGCAAGTTTCGTAGGTGAGTTTAGAGTCACTTCGCTCCCGATTTTCTCTATAGTAACGACATTATAAAGTCGAGCAGATAGCAGATATAGTCGAGCAAGTCTCTTCGATGACAATTAGGCCACAAATTCAGGTGATGTGGAACTCGACCAAACCTTGCATTGTAGTATTGAGCGTTCCAGTCTACAACATCTTATTGTTGTCCTTTTGTCACTACTATTATGTTTTAGTGAGTTTACCCCTCGTTTTGGCTACTATGGGCCGCCTCCTCCCAGTCGCAAACTTCGTGGGAGAAATTCTTCACATAGTGAAGGTGACACGTCGAGAAAAACAACTTTAGATAGCGTTCTTATCACGTAGCACCAGCTCTTTTACCATTAAAATTAATTTTGAGATAATCAGCACCAGCTCTTTCACCATTAAAAATAACTTTAAAATAATCGGCAAAATTGAGCTTGATAGCAGTGAAAGCGTTTTCGAGTGAAGCAATTAGCTCCTCTGCCACACCTGGACACTTCGACTGTCAAAGTAAATATTTGTTTCAAAACAGTTCCCTCGTTCAATATTTCTTTCTCCTTCCCATGCGGTTAAGTGGAACTTTTATTTAAGGCCTGCCGTCATTTCCACTGGTTGAGAGGTTCGGCAGTTAACGCAAATGTTTCTCTACTCAACAACCTCGAAAGGCGACTGAAAGTATTGAAGAACAGTACCATCAAGGGTGAGGTTCAATGAGGCGAGAGATTAATTAAAGTTCTCCTACCATTCTCCTTCATCCTTCGTCAGTAATTTTCCTGTCGTTCGAAACTGTTAGGTGAAAGAGCCATTTACTTCACTTCATCTTCACTACTCATCTTTCAACCAATGGACACGACGGAAGGTAATTAGACGCTGAAATACATAGAAAATTCTTTCTCACAACTTTGGAAATAGAATCACCTTCATTTCTGAACTCATCGTGTTAAGTTCCTAGACCGCCATCATGGACATACAGCAGAAGGCCACCATTTAGCGTTGTGTGTTGTTTATGAATTTTTCATTTTTTCAACTTGAAATTTCGATTTTTTCTTTCAATTTTCAGAAATTTAGTTAATGAAGGAGAATTAAGGAAATTCCAGTTTTCGATGAATGAATTCTGAACTGTTCCAAGACGTTTTTTAGTTTTTCTTTAGCTGTTGATTTTTGTCAAAATGATTTTCAGCTCCATATATGTTGCTGTCATTTGAGCTTGACTCGAAATCTGCTGTTCTTATACATTTGCACGTAGGTCCAGGCCCCCCTCTGAAATAAATAAATAACTACTGAATTTCAAAGGAATGTGATTTGGGAGACACCTAATTACGGTAAACACCGTTGTCTGTCAGTAATTTGATGACGGCAGTTAAACCAACACGTCTGATTATGAGGAATCAAAATGGTCCACCAAGCGAATTAGCAACACCGATCCGTGTTCTGCTGCTTACAAAAACGTAAAAACTCTTTAAAGAAGATCATCCGGTAAGGACCCTCTTAAAAAATTCGACGGGTACACGAAACTTTAGAGCAGTCCCGTTCAAAGCATGCGCTGTTCCCGTGGCTTCTAATGGTGCACAGGTCCAAATTTCTTTATCATAACTGTTTATCATTATCATAGGGAGGCGCGTGGTGCAGTGAGGTAAGAGGCGCTACTGACACCCGTACGGTCGAGCGATCGATCCCCACCCGGGCTAACCAAGCCTTCTATCCCTCCGGGATTGGGTGAGTTGGTAGAAGACTTGTTTGGGGAAGTAAACACACTGACTTGGTCCAGCGGCTGGCTCCCGCAGGTAAATTTTCAGGTGATACTTTGTACTTTTATTTATCAAATTTTGAGACTCTGCCGACTGCGATCGCTAATATAACAGTTCATAATGATATATGTAGTTTTTGCTAATCGGCTTCATTCTACAGTATACTATAATAATCATCTGACGAAGATTTAACGGCATTCGATCATGTAATTTTTCTTTTAGTCGTTTGATTTAGTTGAGTTAGGTTTTGTTGATTACAGTTCCTCAATCCTAAATGCACATCATATCCAATTTCCGTTTTTTGATACGCTACTCCTACACGTTATCAATTGGCATTGGATTTTGAAAAAATGGAATGGAATGAATTTGACAGTTCTGGGATCCTTTCCTTCATTCCTCATTCATTCTCTCGGATCGTCACCATCGCCGTCGAGAAGATCGCTAATTTCGCACGGATGACCTCAGCCCCGTTAAATATCCATCTGGTGGCAGATGGGTGCCGGTTGTGGGCTAGCGGTTATTGCGATCGCGTCCCGATTCTCAGCATCCCGCTGACCTCCTCCTCACTACCATCAGCCGGTCGCCTCAATTAGCCTTTTGTTTCGCTACAAAACGTCTCATTTCTCCGGCGACTACGGCAATTATGTACAGGTCCTAAGAGAGCATAATTTTCCATTTGGCAGTTGATGAATCTGGCTCGAGGTTACTTCGAGTCCTTCGACTTCAATGTTAATCCATTACCTTGAAGTCGGAAAGTTCTCGATCTTCCTAGGTTTACTGCGTTTCTTCAACTTTAGTTCTCTTCCATCATCTTCAGTTCATTCAACCGTGTACTTTGGCCATGACTTACACTTACATCTGCAGCTTCGAGCAGCTTATTAGTTTTTGATATATTTCATTACCCGCGCAAGACATGTGGTGCATAAAACCACAGTGGTACAAAATACAATGGTGCAGAACCAACGCTGTTAGTGTTCAAATGCAAGTAATACGACAGAATGAAATCCTGACGCGATTGTTAAAAAAGAAAGTTAAGTTATATTATTGTCAATTATTGTTGTTACTAATTGTCAAAGAAGTACTTTTATGAGAAGAAGAACTATTCATTAACCTAAAAAGCACAACTCGCTGATTACTCGAACTTTGTTAACAACCTAATGATTACAGTAAAAAGAGAGGCAAGAAATGCATAAAAGTCAAGATAGGTGAATAGTGAGAAAGAAAGAGAAAGAAAGAAACACCAGGATATACCTGATGAGTGACCCGAAAGGTAGCTTTTAACAGCAGACTTAAATTTGCCTAGTGTACTAGGAATTTGGACTGATTTGCTCAATCTAAGAAACTCCATCCACGTTATGTGAGCGAAAGAACCGCGCCCTTTACAATTTCTTGGGCATTCAAAACTAAGTTTTTGCTTCCAACCACGCGTAGTGGAGTTGATAAGAGTGAAATAGTCAGCACATCTAACCCCAACAAATCCGGGCGCTATGTGGGTGGGGGGGGGGCGGTGCAGGGTGATGGTCCGCAACTTTACGTCGACTTTAACGTGTTATCATTGTTATATCTGCCATTGTTTACGACCAATTCGGTCGGTTTTGGCAAGTTTGAGATGTAAACTCTTCAGAATTGTTCACACCTTAACATGTTAACCAGCATAGAGTCCACGCAATATTACAGACCGGCACGCTGCAGCCCCCACCCACAGAGCACCCAAATCCGAACAAGATCCTGTATACTGCAATAAGGTCATTTCTCCCCCTTCTTGTAAGCAACGTGTCAAGGTGACGCATTTTTCTTCTCACTAAGTTACGTAGAATCCTACTAATGAATCAGCGAAACCACAATGCCTGTTTGTCAACTCTAGAGTCCCGCCGCGATTGCCCGTCACCGTACTCCCTGTGACGTATTCATCAGTTCCTCGGCGTCCTTGCTGCTGGCTTTCTGTTCTTCGTTTTATTTGTTATTATAAATGTTTTCTATATGTTTCCTATTTATTAGTTCACTTGGCGGCCTGTAGACCGCTGGACGGCTGGTGCTATGATAAGTGAACCAAGAATTCTCACGAGTATCTTCCTTGTAAAACTAGTTTGCACTTTCTCTGGTAGATTATTTAATGACTTTTTTTGGGGGAAAACACCACAGTTCCATGTCATGGAAATATTGAAGCTAGATAGATGTTCCAAGATGATAACATGACACACATAGATCAACCCATCCTCAACCCGAGAACTTTTCATTTTTATCTTTTTTTATCTCCCCACAATTCCTCTCCATTCTGTCTTTCTATTCATCTGATGCTTCTGTCTTCTAGTTACCTCTTTGTGTCATTTGACATGTTTGTCATGAAGGCAAAATTTTTAAGGCAAATGAATTACGAGACTACAGAACTAATAAGGTTTCAGCCACTTTAACCGGCTAGTGTGTCCCACTTCCATAGCAGTGTCATAGTGTGTCCCACTTCCATAGAATGACAAATATCGATCGTCTGTTTTGAAGCTTTCGAAGTGAAGTTGGAGTGATAAATAAAAGGATCAGTTTTGATTTGTGCTCCGCTTTACCGACAGATTTCACGTTTTTATTATCGCCATCGATTCGAAACTTCTAAACAGACACATAGCAAGCATGTGACCGACGCAAAATTCACTGAAGCGGCAAAGTAAATGCGGAGTTCGGCAGTTTTTGTTCGCCGAAATTGGATTGGCTTGAATAGAATACGAAAGAACGGCTAGCTTCCCCTCCACCCTCGTTCCACTTGTTTGTACCATGGATACAATTTATTTTTCCTCTCTATTCAACGATTCGCCATTGAATTGTCTGATAGCGTCGTTCGAACTTCGATCAAATTTATGAGGTGTGCGAAACCCCGTGGCGAAATTCTATTCAGTTGAAAATTGTCGAACGACGTGGGTGCTGCGAAGCAATAAGGTTGTCGAGCCTGTTTGATCAGCGGCATTCAGTTTGCGTTCCGATCAGAATTTTATCAAAGTTCAATTTGATAAAAATGCTTTGATGGCTTCACTGCCGTCGAACAACAACGATTGTTAGTAGGAAAGGTCTAAGAACAGTAAAAGGTAAAGGTAAATGTGCCGGCGTTGATCGGTCCCCTGAGGACGCGCCGCCGCATTCGTGTTCCCTTCAAGTCGTAGAGGCATAGTGAATGCGTATTTGGCCTATACAATGACCTACCGGGGCCAGCCGCTATACCAGGTCAGTGTCTTTACCTTCCCCAGACAAGTCTGGTACCAATTTACCCGACCCTGGAGGGATGGAAGGCTTGGTTTGCCTGGGCCGGGCTCGATCGCTCGACCGTGCGGGTGTCAGTAGCGCCTCTTACCACTGTACTACGCGGGAGACAAGAACAGTAGATGACAAAAATAAGAAAGGTAACAGGTGGAAAACTCGAAATTCTCAATCGATTCGAAGTAGAAATGTGATCGAGCACGTGAAGAAATCTAATCTTATGGGAATTTTCTCTGGCCTCAGCTATCGGTAAAGGAAACTTTTTTATGTTTGTGGGCGACTAACCCTACGTCTTTTTATACTTCTTCACATATTCAGAACGGGCATGTTTAAAAGGAATTTCATTCACAATATTTATTTATTTATTTATTTACTTAATTATTTATTATTCCTTACGCCTACATGGATGTGACCAGAATTAGTCACGACACTGATGGAACAAAAAGAAGAAAAGAACTACACTACACAGCAATGTAAAGGTCTATGTAAAGGTAAAGGCTAAAGGGACCGGCGTTGATCAGCCGCCAAAGGTCACGCCACGCTTTCACCTTCCATTCGGAATCGTAGAGGCACGGTGGATGCGTTTTTGACCTTTACAATGACTTGACAACGTTCTACCAAGTTTGGGTTTTTACCTTCCCGGACAATTCTCGTACCAATTTATCCGATCACGGAAAGATGAAAGGTTTGATTAGTCCGATCGTTCGCTGTCCCGTTGTCAGTAATCCCTCTTTGCAGTGCACCACGCACACCCTCGCTCAAAAGTTTACGATGGTGAAATTAGCTTCTAAAACTTAATTAATTTATATACTTGTTCTTTGGGAGAATTTGAAATTGCATTTTTGAGATTCCTCAGGTTTAACTCGTTTTGTATTAGGTTCTGAAAAAGGTGGGGTGAAAGAATCATCAGGCATTATGAACTTATCGGAGCAATCTGGACTCCTGTCGACCTTCTTATTTGCGTTTTTTGTTGCTTGTTTTTAGCTATCGTTCGATTTGCACTATTTATCATATTTTTCCTCGGAGAATTTGTTCTACATAGATCCCACATTTATTACACATTTACCATTTATCTCACATTCATTGATTACACATTTATTTATTTATTACACAACCATGCTTGTGTAATGATTAAATAAATAAAAGAATAAATATCTATAAAGAAGTGCCTTCATCTGCAAGACAAAGGATCAGTCCACCAAAAACTACATAACTAATGAGCAAAGGATTAGGAATCGAATCATAACCTATGTAGACTCGATCCACCTTGAAAAAACTAGCCGATCTCGCAACTGTCCCACTTGAATCACCCCAAGGAGGGGTGGGGAGGAAGTGATGATTGAGCGGCACTCCAAAAATTATTTACCCCTTGAATCGAAATCCCCCGAGGATTAATCATATCATAGGTAACATGAAAACCGCAAGAAACCGCAAGAACATCTGAATTCCGGCAACTGACTGGAGTGCATTTGTTGTCACTAGTTGGCGACTTTCTGTCTAGTCTGAAGTATCTTTTATTGGGAACTACAACGACTCTAACCCAGTTCTGTGGATGCTGTATGGGGTTAACGTCTTTGAAATTGTCTCTTCCATTGCTATTGGTTGATGGAAATGGTTCCCGTTACTGTCCGACCTTGACGGACAGGTCGTAGTCATTTTTAGAGTGATGCTTGTTGAGAGCCTCTCCAAAGGGCCGCCGTTACTCCTCACATCTGCTGTCCACTCGGTATCGCGGAGGCGTCTTTCCAGACATCTGGCACACCACCGTATCTGTGCGGTAATGGTATGGTCACGGTGTCCCTGACACATCCTCTGACGCCTTCCTCTCTTCAAAAGTTCCTATGCGATTCAAATATTCTTATTTTCCTTTCCTTTATTCCCAAAATGCAACAGTATTTCACAGATCACTGTGTAGTCCGAAAATTCACTACGCCTCTGCTATTCTGAACGGAAGACAAATGCATGAAGTAGCCTAATGGGTCCGATAGAAGCCTACTACCTTCTGGAGTCGAACACGCTACTACTGCGCCAAGTAGCTTGAGTGCCCGCGTGGTACAGTGGTAAAAGGCGCTGCTGACACCCTCACGGTCGAGCGATCGATCCCGGTCCGGCCGATCAAGCCTTCCATCCCTCCGGGGTCGGGTAAGTTGATACCTGACTTGTGTGAGAATGTAAAGACACTAACCTGGTATAGCGGCCGACCCCCGCAGGTCATTTTGTAGACCAAACACGCATTCACCAAGCCACTACGACTTGAATGGAACACGAATGCGGCGGCGCGCCCTCAGGGGGCTGATCAACGCCAACACCTTTACCTTCTACCTTTAGCTTACCTTTTTATTAATGTCATTCTATATTATCTTATCGAAGCTGTTGCTATTACACGCACAATTCTTGATGTCAATCCAACGAAAGTTACCCTCAATGCGGAACTTCTTTTTCGCAACGGTTCCGCAGCTTACGATCTAAATTCAATCCAACACACTGCATCTTCCTGATGGGAGGTCTCTCTCGCAGGAACCTGATATACAAAACCGCATCGCTTTGATGACTGGTCAGAGAATCATTTAATAGGTAGTTTAGACGACGGCAGCCAAGATAATGTGTTCGCCCACATGCAAAGTTGCCCACGAAGACCAATCGCCAACTAGATCGCACTTCGTGGTGAGGGAAGCGCATTCTGATTTTACACCGCTTTTTGGTAACACACCTCTCCAGTCACGCCCACAAACTCGATATTTCTCTGCATTTTCTACTTTTATGTTCATCGTACTGCTGATGGTTTTATGTCGACGTTCTCTGTAGCGTCGTTCTGACACCAAACATTCTACTATTCCACCACTTCAGAACCTCCTGTCCCATATAGCTCAAAATTCACCATTTGTTGTGCACAATATGTTCAATCTCGCCGGAAACTCACTCGAACGATCAAAGACCGTTTGCGTCCCTATAAGGCTACATTAGACGATGATCTTAGCTTACGGCATAGGTATTATTATACATATATTTGCCAGCTGCTATGGTCTGCCCCACGGAATTACACTATTCATGGTTGTAGTCGTTCTCAAAAAATTTCCTTCCATTTCTGCCTTGGGATACTAGCAACAACCTTAGGTGTTATGTTTAATATCGAAGTTTCGCTGCATTTCACATCATCGACAGCTTCCGCTGCGGTACGCTTGTAATTCGTAATTGTGGATTGCGAAATCGAAGGCGGGACCTTCACTACTTCCAGTTCCGTTCGCAAAGAGGTTTCATATCAATTTTTTCCGTTCTGCACAACCTGTACCAGATCCCGATATTCTTGTTGATGATACACTGACAAGAACTCCACATCTGAGCAAATAGGAGTGTGAAGAGCGGCATAGCTCCAGGGCCAGACAAATCTGTGCTGATCTCCTTCCTGCAGGAGATCATGTGTTGCTTTTTGCAGCGCACATGACGTTCTGTCTACAAAAGGAACGAATCTCGGATCAGTGGGTTTTCCATATAGTCTTCTTGCACAAGAAGAGTGACAGGGATAAACAACAACTACCCCTGAATTATCGCGTTAAGCGTGCTTCAGCTTTTTACAAGGATCATTCTTCCACGGATATCGCCAACATTGGATGAAGCATAATCGGCTGAACAAGTTGAGTTCCGTCAAGGATTCAGCTGCATCGTTCAACTTATAATGTCGCTATGATTATTCGTGTTTGTTGCGAATACTATCTCTCCTCATCTTAACCTTGGTCGGACACGAAAACGAATTCGACAGAGTTCGAGCGAATGCTATCCTGTCTGCGTTAGTCGATCAAAGAGTGGACTAGTCCTACAAAAGAACGCTGGCCGACTGTTATCGCCTCTGTTCTACGACAGTACAGCTTTTCCGGCGTCCAATCAACATCCCAATCGAGAAGGGCGTCAGACAAGGCGATACTACATATTTTGCCAAAGCTGAAGCACTGAAGTGAATACGAAGAGAAGGATGTTAAATAAAGATCTAAGTATAATATAAAATTGGTCCCTGTAAAGCGTACCTCGTCTGTTTCCTCTTCGCGTCAGTTGGCTTTAATTTTATCCCTTCTGTTTCTCAAGAGATATTCTAAGTTGGGAGTCGTAATCTCTGATAGCGTATTACGGAGTGCTTGAGCGCGGCTCACATGTCCATATATCCCGTTGACGTAGTTGCTCGTAGCAGTGTCGTACCGTGCGATTCTGATTCGTTTCTGTTTATCCTAGAAACCACGTAAACACTGAACCGCACGCGTAATTGACGCTATTTATTCGCATAAAGATGCGTGTTCGCCGTAGTCTTAGTAACTACTCGTACAGAACTTCGGCACGGATTGTGTCTTTTGACGTAATTGGAAGCTCGACATCAATGGATTAATTTGAAAGGATTACTAATTCCTGCAAATGTTGCGAACTGCTTTGAGACTGCAACAAATATCGTATTTTTCTGCAGACAAGTGTTATGGTACTCTTTGCGTTTCATTTTATTAGGATAAATCTAATTTCGTGGACTGTTTTGCAGTCATTATTTCTAGCAAACACAACTTACTTCAATTTTCGCCTATTTTATTGGTCTTTCAATCCTCTACTGTCTTTTGCCTGACTGTGTACAGGTTGAACTACGCTGTAGCCGGTTTAGCAGCTCTCTGAAAGTTGTGCCACCACTCATCAAGACACCGCCAGACATTGCGTTGCGTTTCGATCGCTCCGAAATTCCGAAGATGTAAGCTGGGAGACTCTTGCTTATGCAGGTCATAGTACAGATAGAGTACTCTATGACTAATATCTATCTTCGTTTTTTTTTGCATCCTTTGGGTCAAAGACGATCCAGTAATGATGTGTAGGTCAAAATGCACCCATGAAAATACTTCCCTTCAAAAATCTCAGCATTTCTTAGGCCCTTGTTATACGTTCGCTCACCCCCCAGCGTAACTCGTCCATTCAGTATCAGACACCGTGGGGCCAGACACGTTTGTACGAGCTCACCACGCCAGCGTCACCATGATAACTCGTACAAACGTGTCTGGCCCCACTGTGTCTGATACTGAATGGACGAGTTACGCTGGGGGGGGGTGAGCGAACGTATAAGAAGGGCCTTAGGAAGTGCAATGGGGCAGCTACCTGACAATGGTAAATTACCTGTTCGTTTTGATGGTTCATATGGCGTTTGGGTAACGTTTTTCTTCATTCGGTAATTAACACTTTTGTTGAAGGTGTGTGAGAGTCCACGAAATTAGTCTCCGTTTCCAAACTAATAATAATATGAAAGTCAAAGAGTTACTGAATGCACTTTCTCACCCACGATCAAGCATAACAAGAAATTAACCCTAGCAATGACTAACCGAGACTTCAATTCCTACGAGGTAGAGTAAATTGGTACTAGACTTGTTGGGAACATGTAATGCTTACCCATCGGTTAGATCCACACTCCCCTTTCTTCCTTCGTGATTGCTACGTGCTTCAGTGGAGAAGCTCGTTGGAGTTCCTCGGATTAAATTGTTGAGTGGATAAACTTATCCGAAATCAGATTTAGCTTCTGCAAAAGCTCTCTTGCCTAGTGAATAGCCGGAAATTGAATCAAATTAGGTTCGCAACAAATTTTGCAGCGTTTTCATTTATATTCCCTTTTCGCAGTAGTTGCTATTAGAGGAGTTATGTATCAATTTTCGGGCCTTTTTTCAGGTAGAAGTCGCATATCGTGCTCATTAGGAGGTAATCAATATCGCTTTCGGTTTGAACTGAAGGGGCGCCGAGTTTGAGCAACTAAGCTCTTCTTCACGTGGACGACCTCTTGAGCACTTTGAACTTGAAAATTAGGAAGATACACAGCTAATGGGGACATTAGTGAAACCAACTTTTGAAGTGATCTAAAAGTGCAAGAGCACTCGTGATTGAATGTAGACCTGAAAAAGGCGGTATTGTTATTTTGTTATTTTTTTGCACGTTATTTTTGATTATATGGGTCAGACAAGTGTAAAAATGTGAAAAAAGTCATACAATGAAAAGGATGTATTTATCACAGCTTTGAGATCTAGCTTTATTGCCACTCATAATTACAATTATTGGCTTTACAATGTAAAGGGCAACACTGTCTGGTCTAAAAAAAAGAAACCGGAGCGCGATTCGACAAAGTCAGTTGTCAGTATTAGTCGAAAAAAAAACTGTTATCTTCTCCGCCATCCTAGCCGATGCATTGGTATTAAAGTGTTTTAAATAACAATATATTACTTTACCAAGAAATTTCCATCTACATCAACAACTTTCCTCCAACGTTTCGCTAGACTATGGATTCCCTTGGTGCAAAATTCCCGCGGTTTGGAGACATAGAAAGCACTAACGTCATTTTTGAGGTGGTCATGATCATCGTAGCGCTTTTACTCCGTATGATGCTGAAGCGTCCGGAACAGGTGGTAGTCACTTGGGGCTAGATCTGGGCTGTACGGTGGATAAGGAAGAACTTTCCATCTAAGCTGCAGGATTTTACGGTATGTTATCTTAGCGGTGCCTCGGCAGCCAGTCAACCCAGAAAGAACGCATGTCTGCAAAGTTCGGGTTGTTGTTTCTCATCCCATTGCGAGCTGAACTGTTGATGTGACTCAATTCCGCCTGTTTGCCATTGAGAACCGGTTCGTGTTCTGTCCGAACTCCATTCCATTACTCCTTCGAACGCCATGATCGCGTTATTTGCTCTCTTCGCACGAAACACATTTGCACTGCAAAATCCTTTGCAATTTGTCCCAGAAGTGTGTCTTTTTATTCGCTTGCAACGACAATATTTGTTAAACTATTCCAAAATTTCTCTAATGTATGTCACACCGCGACTTCAGATTTAAGATGTCCGCGACGTTCTACGACAAATGTGGTCGCCCAGAGGGGTTGCCGGATTGGACGTCTGCAAGCTATCAAAATGCTCCTTTACTCTTATGTATACAAGGCGACTCATATATTCCCCCAACATCGCATTGTTCGCATGACAGGCATTTAAGGAGATGAACGGTACCGGCAACGAAGTAATTCCTCACTTTCCCAAACGGCCGATGGTGCAGACCGGTGCGGTGCAAATACTGGCGTACAAACGATCGCGAACAAGTTGGTTTTTGAATCTTCTCGGTGATATTTCCACCACCCAAACTGTCTCATAGCACACATAGTGCAGTGGCGACAGGCGCTGCTTACACCCGCACGGTCGATCGATCCTCGCCCGGGTCAACCAAGCCCTTCATCCCTCCGGGGTCGGTAAATTGATACCAGACTTTTATGGGGAGGTGAAAACACTGACTTGGTACAGTGGCTGGCCTTTCAAATCCTACTATATAATAAGCGAAACCCAAGCGATTTTTGTCATGGGTGGCTCATATGGGTCCCGCCGCGAATGCCCGTTACCGTACTCCCAGGGACGCATTTCATCAGTTCAGCTCGCCGCCTTTTGCTACATGTTATTTGTTCATCGTTTTATTTTGAATCTCTTTTGTTTTACTTCAAATCATTATTTCAGTTCATGTATTTTTGTTTTTAGTGTGTATTTAGTAGCCGCTCGTCGGCCGGTAGGCCGCTGGATGGCTGGTCATTGCACAGGCCAAACACGCATTCACCAAGCCTCTACGATTCTGAATTGAACACGAGTGCTGCGGCGCTTCCTTCGGGATTGATCAACGCCGGCACCTTTACCTTTACCTATACCTTTATACTGTGTCGTACGGGGCCTACATTCATTATTGGTAAACTCCGATACACCTCGAGATATACCCCGAACGGCGCGCAAACCGAGATTCGTGAACGCGCACCACGGTTAAATCGGGGTTTTTCGCGAGTCTATCGCACCTCGCGATGAGGCAGGGTTTGGAAGGGCTCGACGGTATCGAGCGGGTTTATCGCCGAAGGGGTCTCGAAGACCGCTCGTTCGTTCATGAATCTGGGCCCAGATCTCCTTCCACAATGTTGACCGACTTATGTCGCGCAAAGTGCACAGCACAGATCGGAGAGAGCTGAAGGAAATGCATTCCTCTCGAACCATTAGGAAGTCGTCGTTAGGTGAATAGCCTAGTTTCCTGTAAAGTTCGAAGCAGTTTAAGGGTTCTAAAGGGTCGTTATTTTCTCCAGAGACATTCACTTCCTCATAGACTGTTTCGAATTGATATTTTTTGCCCGGGTATGGCTGGCGAATAGGTTAGTGGGGCGTGTGGAAATCCAATCTTCCCAGTCAGCCGCCGGTCGTCGCCTCTTGCCATCGGTCGCGTCGCATCGGCGGCGTTGTTGTTGTCGTCGTCGACGGAGTCGATGACTTCTCGTAACGCATGCATGCACACTTCCCTTCGAGTCCAGAAGTAGAAAATAATGTGCTATAGAGAACCTATCGGCTCTCCCCTACATACATATATTGCAACAGTGTCAGTCACTCGACGTCAACCCTCGTCAGCAATTTCTCTCCTACACGTCGTTTCACTCTTGTTTTTCTGAGAAATGCCGCTCTTTTCGCTGAATTGCTTTCACGTTCTTCATTCTGGGGATCTGTTTTTCCATTCGTTTTATCTACTTGTTACGGCTGTATGATACAGTCGTGAGAAAAAGAAAAATTACAACTGTCAACTGCTCGCAGCCGAGGATTAACAACAATATTGTAGATCAAAACCCAAACAAAGTTGCAAAGTAACAAGCATACCATCTAGAGTACCAATACTAACTATAAGACAATGCTGCCATCAGTGACTTATAATACTGAAGAAAGCCTATTTTTGCGATTCGGTTGATGTTTTTAAAGTTCTCGGGAGAGTGGTGAATCATTTATTTATTTAACTACGTCCAAGGACGCGCCAAAAAAAAATAATCACCACAAAAAAATCAAACATCAACATAAAACAGCACCGATGGAAGGAGATGAACGCCGCAGGCTCGTCCTGCAACTAACTCTAATTAGTCGAGCAATCGGGAGCAGAGAAGGTCATCGGAGGGTTAGAAGAAGCAAAATTTTACGAGAAACAATCGAAACCTTATGAGGCAATTAATGAGAGAAAAAGTCTAAAGATATCCAAATGGCATGTGAGATATACAGCCCATCCAGGAAGTTATACGCGAGGATCAACGGAGCTTAATGTCCTGGAAGTGTACTCCTATATGCAAGGCTTTCAAGTTGAGACGATAATGTTTGCCTTTTAGCTTTGAGTATTTCGACCAGGCTTGTACAGTGAACGAATGGGCTAGGATGCTGTTTTTCATTGTCTGTTTGTGAATGAATCCTCTCAAGTGTTCGCTGCCCGTCTGCCTGTTTGTCAGTGATGTCGAAGCCCATCAATTGCTCCTTCACTTGCCAATTAAGAGCATCCTTTCCAGTCAGTCTTCAACGCGTTTTATGGAATTCCTTCACGGCTTTTTTACGATTCAATAGCGTTCCTTTTCTCTTCAACTGCCGTGAATAACAGCTGGATATCGGAAATAGAGACTATTGTTCCTACCCCGAATGCTGAATATGGGGCGGCTGTTTTTGTCCTCGCAAAAAAAAATCTTGTATACAAGATCGAATCTGTTCAATATTTAAAAAAATAACAAGCCATGATGGTTAACTTAACGAAGCAAAAAAATATAAAATAGGCATAATTCGATAGACTTAAAATGTGAAAATTATGTAAAATATCATTAGTTTCACGAAAAAAACCAATGATTCGAACTCACGGTTTTTCATAGATTTCCGTCTTCACAGAATACCTTCTTCCGAGCAGCGTAGCATCAGTGTGAGCCTACAATCATAAGAACATCGGAGGAAGGAATATCATCTAATTTTATTGCATAGCATTCTTAATGCAACCTAGCACTACATCTTTTGTTCTGCAAATGCAGTCTACTACCAGAGGTGTTCCTCATGAGTTAATACTACCAAAAGCGAGAACCGGATTTAGATATCACTTTTTCACTCACCCGACAGGATCCGACTTTGTCAATTGGACATCTGCTCGAAATCAAAAACAATCTTTAAAAAATGAAATTGAAAATGAAAGAAAGAAAATGGAAAAATGAAATGGGAAGCTGATCTTAACTTGGTTGATTTGATGTTATAGAACTTGTAACGCTACTGTGGTATCTTTTTTTGTTCTGCGTTTATATTTGTGTTCTGTTTTTTCATTTCATTTCATTTATTGACGCGAGCTTTTGCCCACGTAGTCTAAACACCATGAGCAATAAAAACATTAACAACGTATTCCAGACAACTTGGTTTTTCAACAACAAAATATAATTCAGACAAGTGAACAGAAAGAAACTGAGAACAGTAAGCAAACAAAACATGATGAGAAATATAGAAAAGCAGCGTCTCCTAAAGTCAAGAATTAGTGCACCATTTTCACATAAGCTGTCATGTCATAAAAAGGGAAAGAAAGAAAGGGAAATGTTTAGCTTCATTTTTTCGAGTCCTCTCTTCTCGTTCATTCTTATCTCAATAAGTGCTCGAATTGCATTCACATAACTCACTTTGCTCTGCTCCTCTACTTTAGGTGATCGCATCAAATGTACGTGGGTGAATTGATTTAATTTGCCTTTCCCGGGACTCGGGACATCTTCCGATTAATCTCCTGAACACAAAAAACCAGATGGACTTTTCATATCCTCGAAGAAGTCACAGACCTCTCGTGCTTTTTTGTTAGCGGACGAAAATTTGGAATTTATTTATTTATAATATTTGAATATGTTGCAAGACGCGCTCCAGAGACAACAACACACCAGAACAACAAAGTGTGTAAAATAAATTGAGATATAAATAAAAAATATATAATAAAAATATCGCACTTGAAAAAAATTTCAAGGCCGATATTCTTACCAAAAAAGGTTCCACCACAATAAGAGAAAATTCTATTTTTCGAGAATGTACGAGTTGAAACGCGTTAGCACGTGAACGGTGACGTGGTTCGCCAGCGTGGCGGCTGCGGAATGGGAGGCGTGTCCACTCCGCCTCATTTTGCAGCATCCCTGCTGCAGCGGAGTGTGAATGCTGCCTGAGGCACCGTTTGGCGCGAAGCCACGCCCATGCAGCATTCTAGAATTTTCTTCTTACCCTATCGCACAAGAAGGTGTGTCACTGCACACGAGTTTTCTCTTTTTCATCGCTCGTCTCATGTGACATTTCCGTTCCACTATTTTTTTCTTGCGTCAGGTATACATACAAAAATGTGCGCTTCCGCAGTGATTGATAGAGTTCGTTCTGTCACTGTTCTACTTGACAACCGTT